>CM076577.1:191939670-192004448 GCA_034641835.2 Pinus albicaulis
ATTCCTACTAGCTTGGGCTAGTTATGAACATTACAACAAGGCACACGGGCGGTGTTAGAACCCTATAATTTATAGTATCACAAGGTGAATGTGTACTTTTTCTTTGCAAATTTTTCATAATTTACATAGTGCTATAGGGTAAACTACTTGGGTTGTTGGTTTTCGAATATTCCTCTCAGGGCTTTCCGGTGCCCGAGGCAGACAGTAAGATTAGTTGTTTTGTTCACAAAGATGGCATAAGTATGTTCATATTAACTTAAGATAACTAAATGGAATGCAATATATAATTACCTCTTTGACAATCTTGGAGTCCCTTGGAGAGCGCTAGGGAGCGAAGCAAGAGTCTTTCTTCACCGGCTCCAAATCTTAGTCCTGCAATCAGTCAAAGCACCCGCATAATTGCTAACATAACATATATCCTATCAATCAAGTCAATATATAATGAACTACTAATTTCTACACATCTGAGCCATTCATATCATACTATGTAAATGTTCAAGCAATAATGACAATATTAAGCATTGAATGGACAAAACGAACACAGTTCTATTGATTTTGAAAGAAGGAGGATCACAACCGTCGGTTGTACCAAGCCCTCCTCAGTCTCCCAATCTCTCTTATCTCTTAAGCGAAGAAGTCCAAGTCAACAAGCTCTCTCGGAACCTCTTTGACTCTTGGCCTTCACAACACAACACTATTCTCTATTCCACAAGTATGCCAAAACCTTTAGCAATCCTTCGACCTTCAATTAAGAGCCTTCAGCTCCTTCTTATAGGAGAGGGAGAAAGCCATTGTTTCCCTTCTCTTTCCACTAGTTTGGAATGGAAAAAACTTAGATGTTTCTTTAATCTCTATGCTTTTTCCTCCTTTGGAGTTCAGTCTTGTTATAGCAATGACCAATAATGAACTGGTGCTCTACAGTTTCTTTTGTGAACTGACTCTCTTGTGAGGGAAAGTCGGAGATTCAAATCATTCTCCGCGGGCTTTTCCCGATTCAAACTTAAAACATGGGTAACACTTCCCTTTAATGTAAAAAGAGCATTGCCCTAGCCACTAATGCGGCATATTCACTGATGTACTGCGTTATAACGCTCTTGTATTGTTCTAGATAGGCGTTACCCTGGCAGAAATAGGTTTAATTTAGGTCTTTGTACTCCTTCCATATTTGTCTTCCCCTCTGAGCTGATGAGGAGGTATTTTGACCTATAACAGATGCCCCCTAAAGTGTGAGGTCAGAGACGAAGACGATGGCCGAAATACTTTATAATTTATGTAGAGATAGAGAGATTGAAAGACTGAGGAAAACCTGAAACAACAACATATGTCAGAAAATATAGTATTTGCCTTGAGTCGGGCATATCCCATGCTCAGTAGCGTAAACAACATGATTTCTCTAGAATAGAGATATGAAGAATCTGTCCACCGATAGGCACAATGTGGAAGTGTCTGTCATAACATGATCAGGCTGAAGAAGCTGTCTCCATAAACAATATCGCAACTTGGGGAAGGACACACAACTTTAATGATGTAACCTTTGCCCCAAGGTCTTGACCGCTGATTCACTTAAACTGCATATTTTTCGACATGTGAATGAAGGAGTTGTCGTTAAACATGTGAGAAATCGTCTGATTACCAGTCAATAAGGAAAACTGTTAACAGACGCGAAGGTGGCCATCGATAATGATGATGGTCCCTAAGATGCACAGTACAATCTAGCGAGTGTGAATAAAATGAGTTGAAGTCGAACACTCGTAGAATCATTCGACCAGGAGCCAATGATGGAGACCCCTGATCAAACACAGGACTACCTGCCACTGATGTCTGAAAGTATCTGGGTACTGATGGGTTTCTGGATCAACTTTCTAGATAATATGTTGAAGTCGATAGGAAGAGATCTGTCAAAAGTTAGGCACTGAGGTGTCCCACATTATTCAACACGAAACGAAAACCAACTGATTTTTTTTATGATTGAGATAGTGAAGAGGAAATGGGAATGTCAGACGACAAATAATTTCTGGCATAATGAGCAGTTTGGTTGATAACAGGAGTAGTAGATAGCGAGATTTGCTTGAACAATAGAAGGCACTCTAGCAGGGTACTAGGCAGCTGAAGCTTGATGAACACCAAAGAGTGCGTTAGGATTTTACCGGTGCAGGGACACTGGGAAATGAAGGCTAATACTCATAGATGGTAGGGTTCGGATAACTGCGAAAGAGTTTTCTGGGAAGTGCCATGTTCAAGAATTTTGCTGCCAAATCGACCTTTCTAAAAATGTAACAGAGGTAGTATCCACTTTGTCCAAATTTTTCCCCATCTGATTAAGTTTAGCGAGTCCAGACGAGTAAACTCGTTGAATTTTTCATGTTTAGAGAGTCTGAAAAATGTCAGGAAAGACAACTTTGCGCCCCATCTGATTAGGTTTAACGAGTCCAAACGAGTAAACTCGGTGAATTTTTCATGTTTAGAGAGTCTGACAAATGTCAGGAAAGACAACTCTGTGCCCCGTCTGATTAGGTTTAACGAGTCCAGACGAGTAAACTTGGTGAATTTTTCATGTTTAGAGAGTCTGAAAAATATCATAAAAGACAACTCCACTGTGGTACCTTTGTCATGTCTTGATAACCGGGCACGGAAAAGGGATAATAGTAAGCCCGAAACAGTTCATTTTCCGTAAGTTAGTCCATCGAAACCGGAAAAGTGAGAAATCTATGTTCGATAGACGTCTACCTCATTTTGTTATGAGTACGAGGAGATGAAGTGAACTCAGTATTCTTTGTGAAATTTTAACGAGTCCAACAAAGAAAACTCGGTGCACTCCGTGAAAATTTAACGAGTCACGCAGAGAAAACTCGATTACCTCCGTGAAATTTTAACGAGTCACGCGGAGAAAACTCGATTACTTTTTCAGTTTAAAGAGCTTTGAAAAACAAAAAAGAATAGCTCTATCATTTGATGTCGTGGTAATTTAACGAGCCCGACAAAGGCAACTCGGGGTTTTTTCAGTTTTATGAGCGAGAAAAAGATTCCTAAAAAGAAGGCTCAGTGCTTCTTCTTGATTTTAACGAGTCTGAAGAAGAAAACTCTAGGTTTTTCGGATTAACGAGCAAGAAAAATACCATATAAAAAGAACGCTCGATGCCAACTTCGTATAAGTTTAACGAGTTCGAAGAAGGGAACTCGAGGTTTTTCGGATTAACGAGCAAGAAAAATATCGTAAAAAAGAATGCTCGATGTCACATGAGTATGTCTGCATATAAATCTTGATCGCTCATCAGAACAGCCGTACCAAATCTCAAAAGTTGCGACACATGCGTAGCAAGAATTCACGACTTTGCTGACTAGCTTAAGAGAGTCGTGCCCCAAAAATAGCTATAAAAAGGTCAGAAGGCCTTCATTTTCACTGTGCGAAGTGCTGTGAAGAAGCTTTGGGGTGAAATGGGTAAAAACTTCAGCTGACGATTACGGTCAATCTGGGCAACGGTTTTCCTTCTCGCGAGATCCAGGTAATAAGAGCTAGAACCTCTTGTTATCATTTAATTATCTTTTTGTTACTTTTTGCTGGTTCAAAATTAGAGATTTTTGAGGCCCTAGAAAAATGTTTGCGCCTAACGTGGGTCAGGAGTATAAGAGTCACGTTAAGCACATAACCCGTGAAGGGATACTGCATTAGCACGCTATGTTTTGTACTAGAGCCAGTGTTAGGCGCAGCGTGTTTTCTAGCAACTTAATTTTTTCTTTTTTGAAGTGGTCCAGGCAAGTTTTGATCATTTGAAAATGTTGTTTGCGCAGGTATTCAGCTGTTTAAACATGAGTATCTGGCGAGAGAGAGAACATGAACGGGAAGAACGAGAGATGGTGACGGATGTTGCAAGCTTACTGGCTCTCCGTAGGTGTGGATTGCTAAAATATGCCCGCTTAGAAATTATGAGGGGTCAAGAGGACCTCCTGAGGTGGCTAATCCAGTAGTGGGACAAACGCCACCATGTCTTTCGGATTAGGGGCAATGAGCTTTCAATCGAAAAGGAGGATGTGTACTTTTTTACCGGCCTATCATGTCGTGGGGTGAGACCCAACTTGACGGGGTCCAGAGCTGACCCACGTTCCACTACTGATCTGATTCGTGCCCATTGCATACGTGACACCCAGGCTGTGAGCAACCGGATACCGATCGCCCGAGTGACCTTGAGACCACTGAGGTCTATTTTATGGATGATTTTTCGCTTGGCAGGTGCCAAGAGTCAGCATGTGGCCACTAAGGCCCAGATGCTCCTAGCCCTGGACTGTATGCAACCTCAGGTTTTCGACTGGTGTAACAGAGTTGTCCGTTGGGTCCAAGTAGAAATTACCGCATGTAAGACCCGTACCCAGAGAGAGTTTGGGTACGGTACATTGGTTGTTTCTTTCTTACTGGAGCAGATACCATTGATGAGGCCCAGGATCGTTACAGCGGAATTGGGCCCACGCAAGCCGAGGCAAGCTCGGTGGGCAGCTTTGCTTCCGTGGACTGGAGAGGGTCCCGTCCGTCACTATTTTGATGATGGATTTTTTGATTGGCTAGGCTCCCAGATAATCATGATTGAGGATTATCCCTATGCCGGGATGAACTTCACCGATGATCCGGAGTTAGTCCTGCCTCCTGGTACCCAGTGGGGACTCGATGGTAAGAAAGAGATGATCAGTGAATTTCCAAAGAAGTACTTTGTTTTTTATCTTTTGAACGTTTATGTAATTTTTTTGTTGAGGTAGGGTGGAAATTATGTTTTGACATGAAGCTTTTGTTTGCTTGACACAGATGTGGCACCTGTCTGGCTAGTTGGGGCCCCTCGCTATGCACAGCGAGGACTGCAGCTACCCAGGGCTGGCGCACCAGTAGAGGATGCGGAAGCCGGCGACGATGATGATGCCCAAGTTTTACATGAACTCTCCAGAAACCTGGAGGGTCTGAGTATGGGCATACCACCCCTTCCTATGTGGGAGGTTCCTGTTCGTCTGCAGCGGCATACTGTAGGTGTGCCGGAGAGATACCTGGTGCCTCTGAGGAGGATAGCTAGAGCAGTTGTATGCTATTATGAGCATCAGGCCTAGCTGGCGGAGCGGATGTATTAGTGTCAGAGCGTGGCTTAGTATAGCCAAATTTTCGTAAAACACCCAAGTTTTGGAAGATTTTTTGATGTAACTATGTACTGGACCTGATCTATATATATATATATATATATATTGGTGATTTTGTGTTTTGAAATTTTTATGTATTTTTAATGTGATAAAAAGATATGTACTCATGAGTAAATATTTTACAATAAATGTGACAAATGCCAATCTAACACATAATTTTCCAAAGAATCAGCTAATGCATTAAATTCTCTAGGAACGTGCTCAAAGGTAATTGTTTGAAAATGACGTTCTAGAAGTCTTACCCTTAATAAATAACGTAACAACACAGGATGGCGGACCCGATAGTGATTGTTTAACTGCATAATGATGAGTTGGGAATCTAACCTGACCACTAAATTGGAGATGTCACGAGATGCCGCTTCCGTGAGGAGTTGGATCACCGACATGTACTCAGCAACATTATTGGTGGCGTTACCCAGGAAGATTCCTCCGGAACCAAGAAGGTCCGACTCAGGAGTGTAGAGAACCCAAGTAGTTGAATCAATGTGTCTAGTGTGACGACTAGCACTGTCCGCATATCCCACGTATGTTAAGGGGAGTGACGGAATCTGTGTGAAAGAAAAAGGTTACACATGAGAAAAACACCTTAAAACCAAGACACAATCCAGAAGACATCAAAATAATAAGAAAAACTTATATACATAAAATTACAAAGCATATGCCTAATGCGAAACTAGGCAAAATACTTCTTTAGATAGAGCCCGTTGCGGGGCTCCTCGAGTGGAAATTCGTTACAGTCCTGAAGCTCGTAAGCCCCTTTTGAGAGGGCTTTAGTAACGATGTAAGGACCAAGCCAGAGTGGTTGGAGTGTTCCTGCCCCCAAGAGGTCATGTTTCTGGTCATAAAGTAGAACGAGATCGCCCTCTTGGAAAGAACGAGGCTTGACAGATTTATCCTATTGAGCTTTAACTCGGCGCTGGTGAGCTTTGAGTGCTAGTGTAGCATCTCGACGAGTTTCATCCAAATGATCAAGTGACAGCAAGCGCTCTTCTGTGGCAGTAGTGCCAGGCAGGAGTTCAACGGCAAGTTTGAGTGATGGGATTTCGCACTCGATTGGAAGTACTGCCTCCAGGCCGAACGCAAGTTGGAAAGGAGTGAAGTTGGTGGCAGTTTTGACTGACGTTCGGTATGCCCATAACGCAGAATATAACTTCCGATGCCAAGTGGTTTTGTGGTTTCCGACCAACCGACGAATCATGGTTTTGAGGACGCCATTTATGGCTTCGAATTGACCATTAGCTTGAGGATAATAAGACGAAGATTGATCTTTCCGAAAACCTAGCATGGATGTTAATTCAGTCATCATGTGATTCTGAAAGTGGGATCCATGATCTGTGACAATCGATAGGGGTACGCCGAACTGACAGATTACCTGATTAAAAAGGAAGAGAGCGACGGTTTCGCCATCGGCTTTGAACGTGGGAAGGGCTTCTGCCCATTTCGTAAAATAGTCGACCGCAACCACTATGTATTTGTGTCCATTTTCCGAAGTGCGATTGTAGGTGACGAAGTCGATTCCCCATTTAGCGAAAGGACCGACGAAGATAACCGGATGAAGGGGGGCAGGATGAGCGCGCATTTTCTTTGTGAAAATTTGACAAGGATGGATTTTCTGGACTGCTACAATACAGTCTTTAAACAAAGTGGGCCAATAGTAACCCGCGCGCAAGATTTTTTGGGCAGTAGCTATGCCCGAAAGATGACCCCCGCATGCCCCTGCGTGGCAGTCATTCAAAACGTGTTCCGCCTCATCGAAAGTGAAACAACGTCAGAGAATAGTATCAACACCACGATGATATAGTGTATCGTTTAACACGAGGTAGTGTTTTTCTTGGTGTCAGATACGATGACGGTCGCCGGACGTGAGAGTTGGGCGAAAGCGTTGGGTTCGTAGGTAGACTAAAATTTCTCCATACCAGGGGTCCGAAGAATTGACCAAGTACACAGATTCATCAGGAAATGGATTGTGAGCTACTTCTGCTGGGTCAATTCTGGGAAGATCTGATAATAATTCAGCGAAGACCAGGGATTTCTTTTCTTTGGCAGCCATGAAGACCAAATCAAATTGCTGGAGGATTACAATCCATTTGGAATATTTTCCTCCAATAATTTTTCTAGACAAGATATGTCGCATGGGGTTCTCTAAAGCAATGACCGTAGTTTTTTGCAGCAATATATAGTGTCGGAGTCGGGTGACGGAAAAAACTACCGCCAGAGAAAGTTTCTCCACATGTGAATAACGTAATTCCGGTCCGATCAGACCTTTGGATAAATAGTAAATCACATGTTCGTTGTCGTCATCGTGTACTTGAACCAAAACCATTCCAAGTGAGGATGGTGATGCTGCCAGATAGAGGAGAAAGTCGCGTGAGGAATCGGAGGCACTAAGGAGTGGGGATGAAACAAGTGCATGTTTTAAAGCATCAAATGACCGTTGAGCTTGGTCATCCCACAAGTATAGTGTTCCTTTCTTCAATAACCGCATGAATCCTTTCGTCATCTCGGCATAGTTAACGATGAAACGACGCAAAAAATTTTCCTTCCCCTGCAAACTTTGGAGTTGGAGGATGGATTGTGGTGCCGGCAAATCAAAAATTTCCTTAACCTTATCGGGATCAACCCTAATCCCGTGCTTGGAGACAATAAAACCTAATAGGCGTCCGGACTCGACCATAAATACGCATTTATGAGGATTCAAGCGTATATTGTAGAATCTGCACCTAGCAAAAATTTCTCTTAAATGAGCGAGGTGATCCTGTCGCTTCTTGGAATGGGCCGGAAGGTCATCCAAGTAAGCCTATACAATATGTCGAATGTCAGGAAAAGCGTAGTCCATAGCCCGCTGAAAAGTTGCTCCAGCATTCTTCAGACCGAATGGGAGTTTTCGATACGCAAAAATGCCCCAAGGACAGATGAAGGAAGTTTTATGCTGGTCGTCTTTTTTTATTGCAATCTGGTTATAGCCCGAGAATCCATCCATGAATGAGAAAGATTCACATCCGGCAAAATCGTCGAAAATCTGGTCAATGAACGGTGTAGGATAATTTTCTTTGGGACAAGCGGCGTTCAGATCGCGATAGTCAACGCAAACTCTAATGGTGCCTTGTTTTTTATCAATGGGAACTGGATTGGAAACCCATTCCATTAAAGGAATGGGATAGATGAAACCAACGTTCAAAATTTTTTCTACTTCAATCTTGATGGAGGCTGCTTTGCGCGGGTGGACAAGTTTGAGACGTTGCCGAACAGGTTTGGCATTATCATAAATCTTGATTTCGTGCTCGACAATAGAAGGGTCTATGCCGGGAATTTCGTCATAAGACCAAGCAAACACATCGCAGAATTCCTTAAAAAGGGATGCGAAGCGTGTAATTTCCTCTGGATTGCAATCGGCTCCAATCTGAATATTTTCCATGATACCCGTTTTGACAGAGATATCAATGAGCATTGTCTTAGAAAGATTACCCATGTTCCCTTGTGACTCGATAGTTTGGACAGTCGTGTAAGCGGAGGGAACCATCTCAGGTAGGTCAAAAGATGGGATTTCAGTTTTTATCACGTCCGAGTCAATCATCGAAGCGCGATGGTGGAACTCTCCCCAAGGTCATTCTTCTAAAGACATGATCTCTCGAATAGCTTCGTCTGTCGGGAAGACTTCATTGAGGAGATCCTTAGAGAGAAGAGTGATGGGAGGGAGTTTTGTACTTTCGGTCGAAACCATAGCAGTGGAGGGTTCAGATGCGGTTTGGATGGCTTGGTAAGCCAACTCGGCTGGTGAGAGCGGCATCTGATCTCCGTAGGAATCAATGTATGAAGGTGCCGGAATGATCCATGGGTCAATAGAGCCACTCAAAGTGGTGGATATCATTACAACCATGTTTGGGATCGATGGCGGCGGGAGAGGAAAACAACCCAGTAGGGATGATGCCTTTAGAAGACCGGTACCGATACTGAGGTAAGAGTCAGGAAAGCCTCCTATTAGGGGTACAGTGCTACTTGGTAACGTGGAATAATCAGGGGTGCAGAAGGATAGCTGGTCCACTATGACTATTTTTCCATCCAATGGAAATAGGATGAGTCGGAAAATCGAAGACACAATGGCGGTCATGGCATACGACCAACTGCGACCAAGCAATAGATTATAGTCGAGATGACGCTCTACGACTTCAACGTCCACGTTTACCGTTTTCCCACTCAGAGTGATGGGAAAGCTAGCAAGGTATCCTTTTGGGAGGAAATTTTTTCCATCGAAAGCTTTGAGGGAATTCGATGGTGGGGTGAGGGTAGGAGAACCTAAATTGAGCCAGCAAGCTTGTGACATAACGCAGGTTGAAGCACCTTCGTCTATGACAGTGCGATGGATTGGTCTCCCTTTCGACACAACCTCCACCTGGAATGCGAGTTGGTGTGAGAGGCGAGGTTTATCCTTTTCCATATCAAAGATAGCTAGCATGGAATCCTGGGGGTCTATTCCACCAATGGCCAAAAGCAAGGCTTTCCTTTGTGCTGGACAGGTTTATAATACTTCGAGAGCGGACATAGATGACGGTGCCTGCGCCAAATCTTCTACAATGTTGTAGTTTTGGGCTGCATGTGCAGAGGTATTATGAGTCGTGCGTCGAAGTGTCCCTTTCGGGGGACGAATCACGGGGTCCGCAGTAGGCCTTTCGATATACAAATCGTTTGGCGGCGGCGGATTGGAACTAGTACCAAGTTCTTGAGCATCTATGGTAGGGTTTCCATAAAGCTTAGCTCGAGTCTGAAGGTCAACACTCTCAATTCCATAAATGGCAGATGGTCCTTCGCCGGAAGGATATGAACAACCATTTTCCCATTGATGGGGTTGTGGCGGATTGTCAACCATGTGTTGATGTTGCTGCTGTTGATTAGGGAAAGGATTGTGAAGAACGGCAGGTGTTCGCCCAGAATCCTTGTTAGCAATAAAATCGGTGCATTCCTGCAGCCGAGGACATTTGTATGTCAAGTGGTCCTCCACACAGATTTTGCAAGGAAATTTCATGGGTTTATCCTTCCCTTTGTCATTTGTGGCAGCATTTTTCTGATTAGCGTTATTCTGATTACCCGACTGCTCTTCTGAAGAAGATGACTTTTTCTTGTTCTTCTTATTTTTCCCGCTAGGTTTTTGTGAGGTTTGCACCGTATTTACCTCAGCGGTGGGAAGAGTAGTCGTTTGGTGAGGGGCGGTGGTAGCCAAAGATGGCTGGGAGGCTTGCCCCCGAGACTGTTTTGTGGCTACGCCAGAGATCGTGCCAACGAGACCATCGGCATGAGCTCCGGTTTTCTGAGTAGCCGGAAGGTTTGGGTTGCCAGGGGCATGGGGGAGTAAATCATACAGCGTGCCAGATTGCGACTAGATTAAATCTAGATGCTCGGCACGGCGGATGCATTGATCTTCTGTGACCACACCAGACAGGCCAATGTCTTTAGCTATGTGGGGTAAAAGAGACTTGCAAAACCAATTAGCTAAGAGATGATCTAGAATTGGTGCTTTGACTAGCCTCCTCCTACATCACCATTCATGAATGTGATTGGAGATGTGGGTGGCGGTGTCTTGGCGGAGCGAGGTTAATAGTTCCGTTCCGGTCTCAAATCTAATTGGTAGTTGGAAGTTCTTTAGAAACTCCGTTGCTAAAGCACCAAACGTATTGATGGTGGCACGTGGTAATTCAATGTACCACTTGGCCGCATTGCCTGTAAGTGTGCGGGGAAACAGTCGAAGTCAGACACTATCATCTACCATGGAATTGGATATAGACCATAGGTGAAAGGTAGTGATGTGTGCAGCTGGGTCGTCCCCTTGTTTCCCATCGAACTTCGGGATGTCGGAAGGAATCTTATGCGGCACAGGAGGCCAAAGCGAGTTGTGATTGATGGGATCATTAGTCAATTTATGGATATCAGGGATGTCCAAAGCTGCCAAGAATGGCAATTGTGGATTTGCAACGGAATCTAACCAAGGCAGTATGGGCTGACTATTTAGACCATAGGTTCCACCCATCAGTGTGTTACCAGGAGGATAAGTAGGACTTTGGTAAAAACTTCCTATAGGCTGAGGAGTAGGGATATATGGTTGTTGTCCATAGGGCATGTTGTATTGCGGGATGAACTGTTGGTTGCCCATATTATAAAAGTGCCCTCCCATTCCAGATGGAGGTTGGGGTTGGTTAGTCCAAATGGATGCAATAGAGTTTCCCAGAGGCATGCTACTACTTGCATAGTTTGGCAACGGTATGGACCCTACACCTATATTCGAACCACTTAAGGGAAAAGTATTAACAATAGGTTGTCCTATTTGTCCTAAGGATTGCACAGGAAGTGAAATATTCCCTGCTACCTGAGTGTTGGTGACACTGCCCCCTGGCATAGAGGCCAAGGGGTTTGAACTCAGCAGAGGGTTCCAACCGAAAGGGTTGCTAAAAGGTACCGAAGTAGTCATACTCGTGGGAGGAGCTACCGTGGGTCCCAACATGGTCACGGTAGAAGTAGATGCCGAAGGATTCAGTAAGCTACTAACAGTTGTGATGACCATAGGGTTGGGAATAGGTATATGTTGACTACTGGAGTTACCTAGTGATGGCATAGAACTAACCACCGGCGGGGAGGATGGTGGCGAACCTGGGATGGTTTCCATTGGCATCGACCCAGTGGATGCTGGTGGTGAAATGGATGTTGGTGCGGTTGAAGACATATCTTGGCCTGGTGGAATTTGAATTATCACAGGCCCCAACGGATCAGTGAGCGGAGGGTTGTAATGAGGTACAACACCTTCAGTGAAAGGGTCCTCCGAAAATTTCGGCTGGTATGAGGCTAAGTGAAAATCAAGATTAGTCAGTGGAGACTGCTCTTCCATGGAAGGCACAGGGTCACCAAGGTTCATTTCTTCCTCAATAGTTAGAGGAGGTAGACCTTGTTGTCGTCTAAACAGACGGCGTGGGTTGGGGGACGCCACGGTGACCTGCTTAATTTTAACAAATTTTAATAAATTGTGATGTTTTATAAAGTCTCAGTGACAGTAACCACACACCTAAAAAAGAAAAAGGACTCTCTAAAATCGATCAGCAAGCAGCCAGAATAGGGTGCCCTGTCTGAGTACTACCGCTCGCCGGTGATGAAATCCAGTATCACAATAGTATACAGAGAGGGTTGGTCGAAAGTACAGTTACGGTCACTCTAGAGCTTCGCCCGAACCTCAGATGATAGGTGTAAGCACTCTCGTGAAGATGAGTACCCTCCTAAAGACCGAAGATAGAGTGGGTCCGTCTGTTTCAGGTACCAGGACAGCCCGTCCCAGTCACCTTGTGTAAGTCCCTAAAAATTATGGCCACTAAAGATACCTCAAATCACAGACATCATCAGGGGGGTCCACGGTCAAGGACAGTATGCTATATGGGCAGAATACCTAGATCCCAGATCTAGTTTCGACATCCCCGAAGGGAACCCCAATATATAACACACCCACCGGATGCAGTCGAAGGCGGGCTACCTTCTTGTGCACCCAAGTGTTGTCTCGCGCTGAGCTCCGGTAAAGGAACGGTCCCGATAATATGAGTGCAGTAGGATTTCGCTCGTTAATGACTCTAGTTTCAAGTTTTGAGACCTTGGGTAGTTTTCTCACTGTTCCTAACCCAAGATCCTAGCCTGAACTACTGTTTGTGTGAGTTCA
This sequence comes from Pinus albicaulis, assembly GCA_034641835.2. Lineage (NCBI taxonomy): Eukaryota > Viridiplantae > Streptophyta > Pinopsida > Pinales > Pinaceae > Pinus > Pinus albicaulis. The sequence continues at coordinate 191,952,527 of CM076577.1, forward strand.
AAAAGAGTTGATTGATTTTATTATCGCTTTATTCTTAGTGTACTTGATTATTAGTCTTGCGGAGGGGGAGTGGACGTATGAAATGTGATGAGACTCTGACTCAAGAAACCATGCAAAACATGCTCTAGATATTAAATTCGATGAAGAGTGTTTCTACAGGGAGAGGTTTCTTTTCAACATCCATGCACTAACATTCAAATAGCTCAGTTCAACTTTTAAAGATTCAGACTTCTATCTACCTCTTTTTAAACAGTATATGAACTGGAAATTTCAGAATAAACTTAGCTATATGCAGAAAAATAATAATAATAATAATAAATTCCTCTTAAAAAGTAAATGCTTTGGACACTGACTTTTCAAACAAGAGAAACAAATATAAATTCCATATTAGCAGACAAGCACAGGGATTCAGTCAGCTAAAGGTACTGATGGCCAAAACTCTGCAACTAAAACACCATCACAGCAGTGAACAACAAGGTTTTGGTTGAGTGATGCTCTGTCTGTGAGAAAATACAGTGACTAACGCACTGTTTTTGAATAGAGACAGCATTATAATGCACTGGACAACCTACAGAGGTAGCGTTAGCCAAGGAAAAGTTCTTCAGTTGGCCAAACAGAAACAGGATTGAAATCTGCGAGCGTTTGATATGTCTACTGGGCATCAAGAATGGTCGGAAGGGTCTGTGAACAGAGAACAGAAGAGAGGAGGGAGAGAATAGTCCGAAAACTATGGGGAAACTCCCTAGCAGAGTCGCCAATTCTGCTATAGGGTAAACTGCTTGGGTTGTTGGTTTTCGAATATCCCTCTCAGGGCTTTCTGGTGCCCGAGGCAGACAGTAAGATTAGCTGTGCTGTTCACAAAGATGGAATAAGTATGTTCATATTAACTTAAGATAACTGAATGGAATACGATATAGAATTACCTCTTTGACAATCTTGGAGTCCCTTGGAGAGCGCTAGGCAGCGAAGCAAGAGTCTTTCTTCACCGGCTCCAAATCTTAGTCCTACAATCAGTCAAAGCACCCGCGTAATTGCTAACATAACATATATCCTATCAATCAAGTCAATATATAATGAACTACTAATTTCTACACATCTGAGCCATTCATATCATACTATGTAAATTTTCAAGCAATAATGACAATATTAAGCATTGAATGGACAAAACGAACACAGTTCTATTGATTTTGAAAGAAGGAGGATTACAACCGTCGGTTGTACCAAGCCCTCCTCAGTCTCCCAATCTCTCTTATCTTTTAAGTGAAGAAGTCCAAGTCAACAAGCTCTCTAGGAACCTCTTTGACTCTTGGCCTTCACAACACAACACTATTCTCTATTCCACAAGTATGCCAAAACATTTAGCAATCCTTTGACCTTCAATTAAGAGCCTTCAGGTCCTTATAGGAGAGGGAGAAAGCCATTGTTGCCCTGCTCTTTCCACTAGTTTGGAATGGAAAAAACTTAGATGTTTCTTTAATCTCTATGCTTTTGCCTCCTTTGGAGTTCAGTCTTGTTATAGCAATGACCAATAATGAACTGATGCTCTGCACTTTATTTTGTGAACTAACTCTCTTGTGAGGGAAAGTCGGAGATTCAAATCATTCTCCGCGGGTTTTCCCGATTCAAACTTAAAACACGGGTAACGCTTCCCTCCAGTGTAAACAGAGCGTTAACCTAGCCACTAATGTGGCCTATTCACTGATTGACTACGTTATAATGCTCTTGTATTGTTCTATATAGGCGTTACCCTGGCAGAAATAGGTTTAATTTAGGTCTTTGCACTTCTTCCATATTTGTCTTCCCCTCTGAGCTGATGAGGAGGTATTTTGACCTGTAACACATAGATGTCAATATTCAAAATATTTTCCAAAGAAATAACCAAAGGAAACAAAGGTAGCAGGGAGGCAAGGAGCAGCATTAGACCGTTAGAAAAGACAAAGGCACCAAAGAAAGCAGTTGAGGCGGAAAAAACAAGCAAAGGAAGAGCCTTGAACGTGTTTGGGTTGATTCATGCACCCTAATCGAGTTAGGTCATGAACGAGTCTCCTATGAATAACAAAGAAATGAAACCGATCATGTCATCGCCCTCCACCTTTCCTCCATCTCCACTCACCCCCTCATCATCTAAATGTCTTTGTTTCATTTCGCACTCCCCACAGCATCCAAACTTTAACCATGGGGGGGGGTGGGTCCGAAATGAGTGGTACTCCTTAACACCATCCCCGCTACATGTCCCACTTCTGCAATTTTTCACCCCCTTCTCTATTACCGCTTATCACCTTAAGACCCCTCTGAAAACAACCTTTGGGTTTTAAGTTCATGATATAACGTTCCAAAGGAAATATGAGATGGAGTGGGACCCATTCATCCGCATTAAAATCCTTTTTCTTCTCATTTTACTTTAAAAGCATTATACCTTACCTTTTCTGCCTTTTCCATTTTATATTGCTACCTTACCCTTTCTTTCACCATTGTACCATTGTTTTAACTCCACTTCCCATCTCCTTGATTGTGATTACAGTGGGCCACTCCCCTTGACACATCACCCTTTCCCCTCGCCATCCATCACATTTCATAAACATTACAACTTATCGTTTAAGCGTCGGCAAGGTATTTCTTTTAACTTGCAATGCAATTGGGCCCCACCACAGTAGCTCTGCCTCCCCACCCCACAGCCATTTGAAATATGTTCCAATACATTGACATATCATATAAAACATCAAAAACATACCTTACCGCTGAAACATTCGCCACTTTATAACTTCGTTGACGCAGTGGGCCCCATCTTGCCACATCATCATCCAATCGGCACACATCGCACTTCGCATCTGTTAAAGTTTACCTTCATTGTTTAGTGTTAAGAGTTGCGATCTGCAGGTTACTATCAAGTCCCACCTTCCTCCACGTCACTCTACCCTTCCCACACTTCCCACTTCACCTCCCTTATAGTTTACCTTTGCAGCTAAAATTTAAGACTTGCGATCTGCGGTTGGAAGTCGGGCCCCGCCTCTCCTCCATGTCACCTTCTTTCTCCCTGCGCTTCGCACTTCGCAAGATCTAGCGTTTACCTACCCCGCTTATGACTAAACTTTAAAATGTGTGATTTGCGGGCTGCGGTCTGGTCCTGATTTTCCCTCCGTGTCACCTCCCACTTTGCGTCGCGTCACTGATAACATTCTTCACAAATTAAATTGTAAATACTACGAAGTGCGCAGATGCGATGTGGATTCAGAACTACAATTTAAAGATTTTCAGGTCGGGGAAAATGATTTTTGCACTGTTTTATTTGGAAAAGGGTTGAAACACGGTGTTATAGGTCAATTTTGGCACCATTCCCAATGACCTGGTTGACTAGGCATCATCTCCAAGACCAATGATCAAGGGTTTATCATTCCCTATCATTTCAGTTGCTACATGCCCTAAGACAAGAAACAAGAGAACTCAAGCAAAACTTTCATCAAGCAAAGATTTAAAACCACCTTTACCACTGGAAGTTACTTCTGGTAGGCGAAGGCGATCACAATCTGCCGAATCAAGTACAATCTGTACCTCTGGTGAAAATTCATATTTTAAACTAGATATAGCTCAAATTGTTTCCACACATCCCGGTTCATCTACTATTTTTGAAGTGGAGTCTTCATAGCTACCCGTGGTCACAATCCATCTAATCTGTGATACCATACCTCCAGAACCCGACGTTGTTTAACTGGAAGTTGATCCAGATCCCATTGTGCGTTAGGGGACAACTGTTATAGGTCAAACTAGACATCATCCCCAAGACCAATGAAATAGGGTCTATCAACCCCTTATATTTTAGTTGCTATATTCTCTAAGTGGAGAAAATCTTGATCCCAAAGTCGAACAACTGGAATTTGTTTCTGTATTGGTCACTCCAAAAGCTATTGTAGCCATTGAGTCTCCCATATCACGCAGTCAACCACATGAAACATACTTTGGGCCAGACGGCGAAGTTCTTCCACCTGGTTTGATTTCGATTGAATAAATATCACAAGATGAGACTCCTTTTGATGCAGGGTCATTAGACCCTAGCCAACAATGTAGGAATTTTTGTCCACATGTTGTGGCTAGTAGGGTTCGAAACATCTGAATTGTAACAGCTAGGTGTTAATACCTTAGCTGATTGTATTATTTAGATTAATTAGAGTCATAGGAAGTCGAATAGCTCAGTTTGTCTAGCTGTCATATTTCAGTTAATTGAATTATTGTAATTAGACTGTTGATTTTCCAAAACGGTCCTCGCTGAGGAACCGAAGAGTCACTCTGTAATGTATATAATTATATCCTCCGGATGTAGAAGGGGAGAGCAGAGGGAATTAGAGAGATTTATGCAATAAAACTTGGTGCATTGTCGATTGCTCCCAATTAAATGAATTTCAGTCCTGTTGGTTGTCTAAATTTCTTGAAATGTTAATTTTGTGGAGGTTCGTTTGATTGTGGGGCAATTGCGAATTGGAGATTCCGTTCTCTGTCTTGAATCCGGCACCTTATGAGATAGACCGGTGAATTCAATCCCGCCGCAGGCGAGAATTCCTAACCCGAGTCAAGAGCCTGAGTAAGGCGGATGAAGAATAACGAAATCGACCATTAACCCTGGTAGCACTGTAGCAAACCAGGGCGGAATTACAAAGGCGGATTACCCCATTCCGCACCACCTCTCGACCACAAGCGGTATTGTCTGGAGGGCGAGCGATTCCATAGACTGTTGGACACGTGGCTTGGGCCACTATTCCAAAACCACCCGTTAACCTGCGCCTTCGCGCGTTAAAGGCCGACGTTGGACGCGGAGCGAAATCGCACAGAGTCGTAGATCTGGGCAAAGGCGATCGGACGGTGACTGTTTGTTGGAGATGTGTGAGGTTTAACAAAAGAGGCCGGAGGTTAACTAAGGTATGGTGCATACGTATGTATAGGTGGGGCCGGTTCAAAGGCTCTATTATAATGTTCTGTTTACGAAGCGTGGAGTGAAATTATAAAGCCCGAAGGTTTAATTATTAGTTATAAGGTGTCGGGTATTATATAAAGCGAGAGATATATTTAAATTTTCAAAGGTTGTCAAATTATATTTATTTATCAAGTTTCCTAAATTGATAAATAAAATTTCCGAGAGAATAAAAACACCACGTAGGGAAAAAGAAAGGGAATACGACCAGGGCCACGTCACAGTTTGACCAACTTCTCCTTGGGATCCAACTTCACCTTGTTGCTGCGTCATTTGTGGTATCAGAGCCAGTTTGAAGTTGTTTTGCTGACATGGTGGTCCGAGTTGGTAGAGGTGCTGGCAGAAGGAGACCTGTTGCCAATGCTGACGTGTTGGGGATGTTGTAGAGGGTCGAGGCCAGAATAGATGCCATGGAGCAAAGACAGCCCCGAGATCCTGAAGACATCAGCGAACCTGAAACAGAATAAGATGAAGAAAATGTTGAAATTCCTCCTGACATGAGGCTCCTTAGGACTATTCTGGGGTCTGCAGTTAAGCCCAGGATTGAAGTGTCAAGCTATGCAGGTGGACTGAATCCAGAGGAGCTGGTGGACTGGATAAATGAATTAAATAAGTGCTTCGATTATGAAGAAATAAGTGAAGACAAGAAATTCAAGTTTGCAGTAACAAAGATGAAGGGACATGCTGCACTTTGGTGGGATGGAGTGCAGGAAGAAAGGAGGAGAGTTGGAAAGCAACCTATCAAGAGCTAGACCAGAATGATGACTAAACTAAAAGGTAAATTCCTACCTAGTGATTACCAGTTGACATTGTATAGACAAATGCAGAACCTGAGACAGAGGTTGCTGACAGTAAAGGAATACAAAGAGGAATTCTACAGAGTGAGCATAAGGGCTGGGCAATTCCAAGACACACCAGAGAAGACTGCCAGATATGTAAATGGTCTCAGACTGGAGATCCAAGATGATATTGGTCTTTTGTCTCCTAATACAGTGGAAGAGGCCTATCAGATGGCCTTGAAAGCAGAGGAGAAACTCCTGAGGAAACAGTCTGCCAAGAAGAGAGGTACTTTCCGTGGGAAGGGAAGTCAGGGTGGTAGAGGAAAGCCTACACCCAGGGATGGAGCTAACAGTAGCTCACCTCATAATGCATCTACAGAGGAGGATGCAAGTGGCAGAAGGGGTTCTTATAGAGGAAAAGGAAGGGGAGGCAGAGACAGAGGCAGAGGTAGAGAATTGAGGTGTTATAGATGTCAGTAGGTGGGACACAAGCACTATGAATGTCCAGAGAATGTGGGTGTTGGTCCAAGGAATGATGTTGTTGCCCAGGCTGAAAAGGAGGCAGAAATTGAAGAAGACATTCTTCCATAAAGGGGAGAATCCTTAGTGGTAAATAAGGTCCTGTTGAAGCAAGCTAAGGAGGTCACTGAGCCTGCACAAAGAAAGACTTTGTTTAGGAGCATATGAAAAGTCCAAGGGAAATGCTGCCAGCTAGTCATTGATAGTGGCAGCACAGAAAATCTGGTTTCCACTGAGGTGATAGAAAAATTGAAGCTAAGGACGAGGGAGCATCCAACTCCCTACAGGGTGTCCTGGCTGCATAAAGGGCACCAGCTGGTTGTGAAAGAACAGTGTGAAATAGAGCTGCAAACGGGCAAGTACAAGGACAAATTTTTGTGTGATGTAATGCCCATGGATGTGTTTCATATACTGCTGGGTAGACCTTGGCAGTTTGATAGAGCAGTAGTGCATGATGGCAAGAAGAACACTTACAATTTCTTCAAGGACGGGGTGCATCATACATTGATACCCATGGAAGAAGGAGAGCCATCCAGCAGAGTGATTGATCCAAAGACCTTGTTGCTGAGCGGGAAGGAATATCTGTAGAAAATAGAAGAAGAAGAGGTAAGCTTTGCTTTAGTTTGCAAACCTAAGGTAGTTCTTACTTCTACAAAGATTTCTGATTTTCCAGTATAAATATAAGAAATGTTAGATGAGTATTGTGACATTGTTGTGGATGATTTACCTGATGAGCTGCCACCTGTGAGAAAGATCAGCCATCAGATAGATTTCATCCCTGTTTCAAATCCGCCAAATAAGGTAGCCTACAGAATGACTCCCAAGGAAAATGAAGAAATCAGGAGACAAGTACAGGAATTGGTGGACAAAGGACTGATTAGAGAAAGTTTGAGTCCATGTGCAATACCAGCAGTATTGAGCCCAAATAAAGATGGAGGCTGGAGGATGTGTACTGATTCCAGAGAAATTAATAAGATCACAATCAGGTACAGATTCCCTTTGCCCAGAATTAAGGACTTAATGGACTATTTAAGTGGTGCTAAGTATTTCTCAAAGATAGATTTGAAGAGTGGATACCATCAGATCAGAATAAGAGAGGGTGATGAGTGGAAAACTTCCTTTAAAACAAATGAAGGATTATATGAATGGATGGTAATGCCTTTTGGGTTTTCCAATGCACCAAGCACTTTTATGAGACTTATGAATGAAGTGTTGAAAGAATTTATTGGGAAATTTGTGATAGTATATTTAGATGATATATTAGTTTTCAGCAGAACTAAAGAAGAACATTTAAGGCATATTAATCATGTCTTGAAGAAGTTGCACCAAGAAAAGCTGCTGATAAATTTGAAGAAATGCTCATTCATGAAGGAAGAGTCGGTGTATTTGGGGTTTGTTGTTTCTGCAGAAGGATTGAAGATGGACCCAGAAAAGGTAAAGTAAATTGTGGAATGGCCTTCACCCAGGAGTATATTTGAGGTAAGAAGTTTCCATGGACTTGCTAGTTTTTACAGAAAGTTCCTAAGAAACTTCGGTAAGATTAATGCACCCATAATTGAGACCATAAAGAAAAGAAAATAGCCATTTAAGTGGACTTGCTGAAGCAGAAAGAAATTTTAAAATTTTGAAGCAAAAGATAACAGAGAAGCCTGTTTTGATTCTGCCTGATTTTACTAAACCATTTCAAGTGAAGTGTGATGCCAGTGGAGAGGGCATTGGAACTGTGTTGAGTTAGGATGATAGGCCTGTAGAATATTTCAGTGAGAAGCTGAATGACACCAGGAGAAAGTATTCCTCTTATGAGAAGGAATTCTATGCAATTGTTCAGGCACTGAAGAAATGGAGACATTATTTGATGTCTAGGGAATTTGTATTGTATTCTGACAACCATGCTTTGCAGTATATTGTACAGTAGCCCAAGTTGAAACATAAGCATGCTAAATGGGTTGAGTACCTCCAAAGTTTTAATTTTGTTTTGAAACATATAAGTGGCCAAGCCAACAAAGTAGCTGATGCTTTGAGTAAGAGACACTTGCTTATTCAAGAAAATAATTTTGAGGTTGTAGGGTTTGATTTTCTCAAGGAATTGTATAAAATAGATCCTGATTTTAAAGATGCATTTGAGGCATGTAGTAACCCTATTTTAACAGATAGAAGCTAGTGGCTGGATTATTTTCTGCAGGAAGACTTGTTATTCAGAAAGAACCAACTGTGTGTACCAAAATGTTCCATGAGAGAAAATTTGATCAAAGAGAAGCATAGTGGAGGACTTGTTGGACACTTTGGTACTGATAAGACTTATGAACAGCTGAGTCACTTTTATTTCTGGCCCAAGATGAGAGCAGAAGTAGACAAGTTTGTGAAGAATTGCAAGATTTGTCAATATGCTAAAGGAAGGAGCCAGAATGCAGGATTGTACACTCCCTTGCCTATTCCAGACAGGCCTTGGGACATGGTGAGTATGGATTTTGTTCTAGGATTGCCCAAGACCCAGAGAGGGAATGATGCAGTCTTTGTTGTGGTGGACAGATTCTCCAAAATGGCACATTTTATTCCATGTTATAAAACTAGTGATGCCACCCATGTTGCTAACTTGTTTTTCAAAGAAGTTGTTAGATTACATGGGTTTCCCAAGAGTATTGTTTCAAACATAGACACCAGATTTGTGGGTCACTTTTGGAGGACACTATGGAAGAAAATTGGCACCAAACTAATTTTCAGCTCAGCTTATCATCCCCAGACTGATGGACAGACTGAGGTAGTGAATAGAAGTCTGGGAAATTTGTTGAGAAGTCTTGCAGGAGAGCATCCCAAGCAGTGGGATCATATTTTTCCCCAGGCAGAATATGCATATAATGACTCACCAAACAGGACCACAGGGCAGAGCCCATTTCATATTTTTTATGGAATGCATCCCAGAGGAATATCAGAATTAAGAAATCTGGGAAGAGCAGAACTGAGAAGTGCAGATGGTGAGGAATTTGCTTCATAGATCCAGGCCATACATGAACAAGTGAAACAGCAATTACAAGGCAGCAGCATCAAATACAAAAACAGAGCAGACTTGAGCAGAAAGGAAGTTCATTTTGAAGTAGGAGATCAGGTTTTGGCACACTTGAGAAAGGAGAGGTTCCCAAAGAAGCAGTACAACAAATTTAAGTTCAAAAAGATTGGGCCATGCAAGATACTTGGGAAGTTTTCTGCAAATGCTTCTGAGATTGAATTGCCACCTGATGTTGGAATATCTCCTATTTTTAATGTTGCAGATTTATACAAGTATGAAGATGATGGTGCAGAAGGAAGATCAGCAAACAAAGAACAGATTGAGTGGAAGGAGCAGCTACCTCCAGCACAGCCATTACAACCAGAGAAGATATTGGATAAAAGGGTGTTCAGAAGGACCAGAGGACAAGAGTACTTTCAGTACTTGATCAAATGGAGGGACAAGCCAGAGGAGGATGCCACTTGGATGACTGAAGAAATGTTACAGAAGATAGGCAGATCAGTGGACGAGCTCATGGACAGGAGCCCATGAAGAAGATTGCCCTCGGGAGTCTGATGCAAGGGCATTAGACCCTAGCCAGCAATGTAGGAAGTTTTGTCCACATGTTGTGGCTAGTAGGGTTCGAAACATCTGAATTGTAATAGCTAGGTGTTAATACCTTAGCTGATTGTATTATTTAGATTAATTAGTGTCATAGGAAGTCGAATAGCTTAGTTTTTCTAGATGTCATATTTCAGTTAATTGAATTATTGTAATTAGACTGTTGATTTTCCAAAACGGTCCTCGCTGAGGAACCAAAGAGTCACTCTGTAATGTATATAATTATATCCTCCGGATGTAGAAGGGGAGAGCAGAGGGAATTAGAGAGATTTCTGCAATAAAACTTGGTGCATTGTTGATTTCTCCCAATTAAATGAATTTCAGTCCTGTTGGTTGTCTAAATGTCTTGAAATGTTAATTTTGTGGAGGTTCGTTTTATTGTGAGGCAATTGCGAATTGGAGATTTCGTTCTCTGTCTTGAATCCGGCACCTTGTTGGATAGACCGGTGAATTCAATCTCGCCACAGGCGAGAATTCCTAACCCGAGTCAAGAGCATGAGTAAGGCGGACGAAGAATAACGAAATTGACCATTAACCCTGGTAGCACTATAGCAAACCACGGCGGAATTACAAAGGCGGATTTCCCCATTCGGCACCACCTCTCGACCATAAGCGGTATTTTCTGGAGGGTGAGCGATTCCATATACTGTTGGACACGTGGCTTGGGCAACTATTCCAAAACCACCCGTTAACCTGCGCCTTCGCGCGTTAAAGGCCAACGTTGGACGCCGAGCGAAATCGCACAGAGCCATAGATCTGGGAAAAGGCGATCGGACGGTGACTGTTTGTTGGAGATGTGTGAGGTTTAACAAAAGAGGCCAGAGGTTAACTAAGGTACGGTGCATACGTATGTATAGGTGGGGTTGGTTCAAAGGCTCTATTATAATGTTCTGTTTACGAAGCGTGGAGTGAAATTATAAAGCTCGAAGGTTTAATTATTAGTTATAAGGTGTCGGGTATTATATAAAGTGAGAGATATATTTAAATTTTCAAAGGTTGTCAAATTATATTTATTTATCAATTTTCCTAAATTGATAAATAAAATTGCCGAGAGAATAAAAAGACCATGTAGGGAAAAAGAAAGGGAATACGACCAGGGCCACGTCACAGTTTGACCAACTTCTCCTTGGGATCCAACTTCACCTTGTTGCTGCGTCACCTTTAACTCCAACTCATTTTCGGTAGGAGATTTACCTGTACGAGTCTTTTCCTCAATCACCTTCCTTTTCTTTTTTTGATCTTGTTTCACTTTGAGTTCTCATAGATTCTATAGGGTATACAATGGGTCATTTGACCATGGCTGAGATAACATCCCAGACTGAACCATCTATTTCAGCTGCGACAACATCTGTTGTTTCTTCATTTTCGATGTTTTTTCCATTGACTTCACCCATGTCATCTGGTTCCTCTCCTTGGTGGCTGCTGATACCACATATGTTACCCTCAGACTTTCCTAAATTCAATGAAAACCTTGGAGAAGACCCGTCAACGCATGTTATAACTTATCATTTGTGGTATTCATCAAACTCCCTAAATGATGACTCTGTTAGACTACGTCTTTTCCAGCACACACTCACTAGTCCAAGAGGGAAAGTGGGCTGAGGTGTGGTGGTTTGAACAGTGGATGTAGGATGAGTAGAATTGGATGGACCAGGAGTAGACTGCTGAGCTGATCTTGGATGAGAGACACCTAGGATTTGAAGAAAATGTAAATCAGGAGGTGTTGTTTCTCTGCTGCCAAGATGTTCACTTGTTTCAGGAGATGATAGTGAAGACTCAGAATCTAGTTTTTCTAAGTCACTAAATGACCTAGTCCTAAATGGATTAACCAAGGCAGCTTGTGAGTGTTGTAGAGCTGAAAATTTTTCAGGAACTGATTTAGCTCTTAGGGGTGATCTGAAAACAGTTGATAATTTAATCTTAGGAGACTTCCAGAGGATACTTTCTGGGTCATCAACTATTTTAGGTGGGTTGGGGTCAGGATGGGCTCTAGTGTAGATATTTCTAGAAGCCACTATGGTGTGTTTTTAGCCCCAAAATAACAAGAAAAGTTCAACCAAGTATGACAATCTTTGAGAGGTTAACTGATCTGTTTACACAAATTTTGATCCTACAGTCCTCTAACTGGATTTGGAAAATGTTATAATGGTAAGGGTTCTTTCCAGCGGAGTCTTAAGGTCTGCTCAGGATTGTGGAGTCACCAGGTGGAAATTTTAGAGTGTTTTCAAAGAGGTACATTGTCCACCACAGTGCTTGTGAAACATCCTTTTTAAGGATATCCCGAAACACAACAAACTCTAACCAGAGATTGACTGGGAGGGAATTCACCAGATATATCACCTCTAAAAGAGGATGAGATCCAGAGGCTATCTGGCCCTTTCCAGACTCTGTCTAAGAGTACAAGGTAAAACACATCAAAGGTAAGTGATATGTGGGAATGAGTGTTTCACTATAAAGTGGAAGTTTTTAGCTCGTGAGGAGGTAAAAGGTTCTATGGTCCACTACCATGTTTATTATGAAGCCAAACTTGAAATATTTTGGGTTTTTCTGAGTTTATTTTGGTTTTATAGGTTAAGAGAGTGTTCTAAGTCTGATTTTGCACTTAGCTAAGGTGTTCAAACAAACAGAGTTTCTCTTATGGCTTGGTAACTGGTTCCTTCAAGGTTTGATAAGGATTAAAAGGACTCCTAAGGGTTACTTAGTTTGTCACTGATTCAATCAAGTCCTATCATGATTTCCATTATGTTAGGCAGTGCTTGAAGAAAGTTACTTATGTTATACTGGACCTAAAGGGAATTACAAAGGCGGATTGCCCCATTCGGCACCACCTCTCGACCACAAGCGGTATTGTCTGGAGGGCGAGCGATTCCATATACTGTTGGACACGTGGCTTGGGCCACTGTTCCAAAACCACCCGTTAACCTGCGCCTTCGCGCGTTAAAGGCCAACGTTGGATGCCGAGCAAAATCGCACAGAGCCGTAGATCTGGGCAAAGGCGATCGGACGGTGACTGTTTGTTGGAGATGTGTGAGGTTTAACAAAAGAGGCCGGAGGTTAACTAAGGTACGGTGCATACGTATGTATAGGTGGGGTTGGTTCAAAGGCTCTATTATAATGTTCTGTTTACGAAGCGTGGAGTGCAATTATAAAGCCCGAAGGTTTAATTATTAGTTATAAGGTGTCGGGTATTATATAAAGCGAGAGATATATTTAAATTTTCAAAGGTTTTCAAATTATATTTATTTATCAATTTTCCTAAATTGATAAATAAAATTACCGAGAGAATAAAAAGACCATGTAGGGAAAAAGAAAGGGAATACGACCAGGGCCACGTCACAGTTTGACCAACTTCTCCTTGGGATCCAACTTCACCTTGTTGCTGCGTCACCTTTAACTCCAACTCATTTTCGGTAGGAGCTTTACCTGTACGAGTCTTTTCCTCAATCACCTTCCTTTTCTTTTGTTGATCTTGTTTCACTTTGAGTTCTCATAGATTCTATAGGGTATACAATGGGTCATTTGACCATGGCTGAGATAACATCCCAGACTGAACTATCTATTTCAGCTGTGACAACATCTATTGTTTCTTCATTTTCGATGTTTTGTCCATTGACTTCACCCATGTCATCTGGTTCCTCTCCTTGGTGGCTGCTGATACCACATATGTTACCCTCAGACTTTCCTAAATTCAATGAAAACCTTGGAGAAGACCCGTCAACGCATGTTATAACTTATCATTTGTGGTATTCATCAAACTCCCTAAATGATGACTCTGTTAGACTACGTCTTTCCAGCACACACTCACTAGTCCAACTGCACAATGAGGATGGTTCTTTTTTCTGTGTCAACCTCGTTAAAAAATGAAACAAAGTCATGAGGATGGTTCTTTTACTGTGTCAACCTCGTTAAAAAATGAATCATATTATGAGGATGGTTCTTTTTTCTTGTGTCAGCCTCGTTAAAAAAAAAATGATTCAAGTACCTATGAGGATAGTTATTTTTTCTTGTGTCAACCTCATTAAAAAATGAAACAAGTTCCTTTGAGGATAGTTATTTTTTCTTGTGTCAACCTCGTTAAAAAATGAAACATGTGCCTTTGAGGAAAGTTCTTTTACTATGTCAACCTCGTTAAAAAATGAAACAGGTCATGAGCATAGTTCTTTTCCTATGTCTATCTCGTTAAAAAATGAAAAAATCCTCTCCTAATTACGACGAGTCTTCCATCTGATCTCGTAAATGAACCTTCATTCCATTATCTTGGCCTCCCGTGTTTTGACAGTTTGGCCAATCAAAAGACAAGGCAACATCAGAACCAATCTGTAGAGTTCCAGGATCTAGTCCTCCTGTTCTCAGAGAGGGATCTCTCAACTATTTGTTTGCAAAGGTTTATCTTGTTTGCTTTGATTATGGATTTTAGACTAGTTATTTAAGTGCAGATGTTTGTTTGGTTGGGTTGAGTTGATACAGAAGAATATGAAAGGTCTAGGAAAGATAGACAGAAAGAGGAAATATCTGGTTCATTGGGCAATGGAGTCAAAATAAGGTCATGAAAAACTCTTCAAGGGATATGGGATATCAAAGGGCAAATCTAACTTGGTCATAGGATCCTTTTTTTTGGAATGAGATGGACATTAATGTTTTGGAAAGAGAAGCTTAATTCTCAACAAAGGGAACTTGAAAACATAACTTAACAATAAAGAGATATTTGATCGACAGGGCTAACCATAAATTCCACAAACATTCTTTAAGCAAATAATGACTTCAAGACAACTTTTAAAATGAAATCTAAGATTCGGGGAACTCCCTATTTCCTCAAAGATTTTATTTTAAAGGACTTAGAAAACATAAAAGATTCACTGATAGTTGCATTCATATAAGAGGGAACACCTAAATAACATCTATGCTTGCAACTATAAAGACCTTCAAAACAACTGTTCAAGTAGGGGCAAAGGGTAAGATCAAAACCGACCTCTTTGATTGACTTAAGACAATGGTACTTCAAAGGGAGACTTCAATAACAACTTTCAAGTGATGGCAGACAAGCAGGGAGAACCATAAATCATGCTGAAACCAACTATTTGAGCTATCAAGGAAATAAACAAGCATGAAGACTAAAGAGAAGGTTTAAAGCCTCTAAAATACTTCAGCAGAAGAAAACATAAAGCAGTGAAGGGTGAACAGGTCTAAGGTGCTTCCAGGAGTCATTTCTTAGCCTAAAACTTTCAGCCTACTGTAGTAAGAGATTATGAAACATAATGAAAACAAGAGAAAAAATTAAACAGTTAGAATACTTCACCAACAACCAAGCTCATGAATCCAATGATAGAGCCTTCTCAGGAACAGGGATGCAACAACATCATCAAGACATCCAAGACTTCAATTTGTTTTTCAACTTCAACAGACTTGTATATTTATTTCCGAGAGTTTCAATGTTACAACTTGTGATCAAACAACAACCAACAACCAACCAACACTTCACTCATCTCTGCTGTGGTATATATAGAAAGATGAGGAGGTGAGATTTGAAAAAGATCTCAATTACAATTAATACAGGATTTAAATGGCCCATTGGCCCTTGGGATGCTCAATGAAGAAACAGAAGAGGTGTTCACCATATTAATTGATTTACACTTATGATTTAAGCTGGGTAGGAGTATTTGGTGACCTTTGAGGCACAGGTAGTCCGAAGTAACTCTGCAGATATTCTTTGCATTGAAGGCCCTGGTGGAAGTGACTTCTTTGGCTGTGTCGACGCAAAAATCTGATCCTGATCAATAAATCCAGCTCCTGATTGAATCCTTTGAGGCACAGGTGGCGCTGTGGTGGTTGAAGAATCAATTTGCCTCAGATATGGCGGTGGAGGCATTATGTCTGATAAACACTTTTAGGTTTTCCTTTTAAGTTGTGTTTTAGGCTGGGATATTAGGCTTCTGATGTCCATCTTAGCCGTAATCCCTTCCAATTTGTCCATTAAACTCCTGCTCTGATCCATTTCTGCTTTCTGATACTCTTTTTCTGGGTTTTTTCGATGTTTTCTAGGTTTGACAGGGGCATGCTGCGTCAACGGCTCATGAAACCTTACTGACAACACAGTTTTATACCGTGTGGTCAATCTCCTTTGTTAAATCGAAAGAACGGGAGTCGTCACCCTCGTCCTTCGAATCTTCTTCAGACATGGCGAAAGAATTTTAAAACCTGCAAAATACAAACAAAATTATAAAATCCTACGTTTATATGGAAATCTGCATCAGAAGGTGTGCGGGGGAGTGGGGCGATCGGAGCCGTTCGATCGCGCTGTGATCAACGGTCGGGAGCGATTTGGAAAGTCCGCGGAGAAAAAAGGTTGACCGTGTAATGGAATCAGGAATTTGAATGCGGACCATAGATCTTTAGAGATCGACGGCGGAGATGGATTTTCAGTTGTGCCGGGGTCCAGCTAAAATGCATGCAGCTTGATTAAAGGGCGGGTAGCTCGGATAGGCGATCACAGTTAGATGTGCGGGACCAGATCGAACGGCTGTTATTTATTCCGCTGGGTGGCTATGGTCTGACGGATAATGCACGGGGGACTGACTTTATGCGGTGGTTTTTAAATAGTACAGAGGATGTGTGTCAAGAGGTGTGTGGAATCGTTGGGCCTCAGGCCAAAACAGCCTTTGCCCGAAGAGTGGTGCGGAATAAACCGTGGTTTTGGAAAACAGCGCGGGGAATGGCGGGGTCCATAGGGCAAGTAGCACTCCGCGCCGTCCGATCTGTGGAGCAGATCGATGGTCGAGATAACTTCATAAATTATTTGGGCGGAAAACCTTAGAAATTAATATAAACCCGATTTTCATAGTTTACCAAGGTTTTTGGTGTTTTCGGGTGGAGGAGAAGGAGTAAGCGCCCAATGATCACAGCGTTTGGTTACGGCGCTTGGGCGCATGCAAAAAAAAAAAGGGGGTAGGGGCTTAGCCTGGGGGGCTTAAGTTCAGCACATAGAAAATGTGCGTTTTCTATGGTTTTTAAAGGGAAATTAGGGTTCCGGCAAGGTCAAGAGTGAGTCTTAGACCTTTAGGAAATGAATTTAAATGAAGAAAAAGGAGGAATCATGAAGTTGAGGGGTTTTCGAGGGAGATGGAGAAAATAAACTGAGATTATATTTGGAGAAGGGAGGGTAAAAGGGGTCCCTTGCAGCAATACTTTGGCTTTAGAAATCAGCAGGATTTCTGAGTTCTGAATGGAAACAGTAGTGAATATTAACCAAGGATAGGACATTATCAAAAAGTCTTCAAGTATCAACAATTTTAATCATGAAATTGTTTCTTGAAGGCTATCCAACATTATTTAGCCACCATCTGATATGACAGAATTTTATGGGTGGCTAACAGTGGCTCCACTTGGGGATGGTGTCCTTTTGAAGGCATCAAGAACTACAGACTTGTATTCTCTGGGAGACTGATCAGTTGCCTCATCCATTGGGCTATTTCTTCTGCTTTGAAAGATCTTTCTTTGCTCTGGAAACCAATTGTCAATCTTTGGAAAACAATGGAACTCTTATCAACAAACTTTCTACCTACCCAATCCTACTGATCTAACATTTTCTCTTCATCAGAGTGCACTTGGATTGGCAAACTCTCTTACAACATTTTATTCTTTTGAAAGCATAAAAACTAATCTAACTCTACTCCTTATTTCTTCATGGATCCAGATTAAACAGTTGGATCCATATGATTCTCTACCTAAACTACTGTCTGTTGGGATTAAGCTATCTAACAGACTTGCATTCTCTAAATTTTATAACATAAATTCAAAAACAGTCAAGTCAAGATTAAGTTGTTTTAACTTGCTGTAATCTATGGCATAAAAACAAGCTGCACATAGATATTTATTTGCAGAAAATTAAAATCAAAATGGAAGGCTTAAGATCTGAAAGTTTCTCATCATGACCTTCTCTTTTCTTCATAGCTCTGTTTTTGCTTTTGTTTGAGCTGTCTCTTCTTTGATAACTGATTCAGATTTTGAGAAAATTAGAACCAGACTTTCTCTTTCATGACTCAGAAAATAAAACAGTTTTGATTCATCTCTCTTTGGAGACTTTGGTTCAGATTTTGAATCTGTTTGAACCTTTAATTTCTATCCTAATCTATCTACTGATAAGCCAAGATTAAACAGTTTGGCAAACCAAATTCACTACCGTATCAGCAGAAAATTTAAAACTAACTAGTCAAGATTAGGTTGTTTGACTAACTAGAAGTGTGGTTATCAGGAGTGGCATTTAAGCTTGCACACTTTCATTTTTGTTTCTCTTTTTTGGCATGGGGCTTTGCCTTTCTTGTTTTCACATTCTGCCCTCTTTTCTTTTCTTTGTTTTTGTGTTTTATATTTTTCATAACTTTGAATGCAATGGTTAGACTATGATATTTACAATGATAAAAAAAAATTGCTTTAAAACTTAGGATTCTTGGCAGAATTAATGCTTGAGAATCCTGCCATTGACAGGACCTCCATACAAGTCTTCTCCATTCATTTCTTTCAAGAAAAATGTATTATGACCCCTCTCAGCATGAATAACATATGGCCCTTTCCACAAGTTCTCAAACTTGCCATGTTTCCCCTTTTCTTCGCTCCTTCAATCCCATTTAAGAACAACACTTCCAACTTGGAAGTTGTTTGCCTTAGTCCTTTTATCAAATTGCTTCTTCATATTTTCTTGGACTAACTTTGTTCTTTCATAAACTTCTTCTCTGGTCTGCTGCAAATGGATTTTTTGGTTGATCCTCCTCTGCATATCATTTTCTTCAACTTGTACTTCTTGAAGGAGCTTCATGACTGGAACTCCTAATGAGGTAGGAAAAATTGCATCCATGCCATAAAATAACTGATAGGGGGACATATTTATTGATTTCTTTGTAGTTAATCTATCAGCCCATAAGGCATGGACAAGCTTACTGTGCCATGATTTTCTATTTTCTTCCAAGAGATTTTTAATGATATTAATGAGACTCTTGTTGGAGGATTTAGCTAATCCATTCCCTTGGGGATAGTAAGCAGTGGAATGGCCCAAGGTTATATGGTATTTGTGACAGAAATCAACCATCTTTTTAGATCTGAAAGCAGCAGCATTGTCTGTTATGATTTTTCTGGGACAACCAAATCTGGATAGGATATGGGTTTCAAGAAACTTGATAATGACAGAGTCATTAGCATTCCTGGTAGGTATAGCTTCTATCCATTTGGTGAAGAATTCAGTGGCTGTGAGGATCCACTTATGTTGAGCTAAGGAGGATGGATGAATTTCTCCAATGAAGTCCAGCCCCCATTGTTGAAATGGTGCCTCAAATCTGATAGGATGTAAGGGTAAGGGAAGGAAATTTCTCTTGCCATCAAAGATTTGACACTTATGGCAAGACATGACCAGCTTCTGAGTGTCTGGGAAAAGGGTAGGCCAATAGTAACCTGATCTGAGAATTTTGTTTGCTGTGGCCTTCCAGTAGAGGTGTCCTCCACATTCTCCATCATGCAATTCATGCATGATTTTTCCTACATCATCTTCAAGCAAACATCTAAGAAAAATTCCAACAACATTTTTCCAATATAATACTCCATCTAATATGCAAAAACTCAAAGCTTTTTGTTTCAAGAATCTAGCTTTAGTTTTAGACAAAGAAGGAGGGGTATTTAAATATAAAATCACATAAACAATATTAGCATACCAAGGAGAGTTTAGAAATGTTTCTTCAATAAAAGGAGCATCAAACTCTTCTATTTCTTCCAACACATCTACCATATTCATGTCTAGTGCTTGGAAGTTAGACTCAGCCATAAGTTTTGCTAATCCTTGCCCTTTAACTAGTTTGGTGGGCCTGATTTCTAAGTCATATTCAAGAATAGTTGCAATCCATTTTCCCCTTTTACCATCAGGGTATTGACTCAGAATTTCCTTGACAACAGTATGTGGGACAAAAGCAATTACGTGAGAGTGTAAAATATAGACCCTAAAGTCCTTTAATGCTTTCACTAATGCTAAGGCTTGTTTCTCCATGATATTATAATTGAGAGGAGCGTCTCTTAAGGCCCTACTAAAGAAGGATATTGGTTGTTCCTGCCCCAAATCATTATTTTGAAGTAGAACTACAGCTATTGTATGCTCAGATGCAAAAGAAAAGATGTAAAAATCTTTGGTAAAATCTGGACTAATCAGGACTGGTGTTTGAGTAAGAGCTTGTTTGACCAGTTCGAATGATTGTTTAGCTGGTAAAGTATATTTCACACCCACATCTTTCTTGAGCATGTTTGTAATGTTTTTTAATAGCTCAGCATGGTTGGGAATAAACCTTCTCAAAAAATTAATCTTTCCGATGAAAGATTGCAATTCTTTGAGGCTTCTAGGATGGCTGATTTGCAATATGCCATCTATCCTTGTAGGGTCTATTCTGATTCCTTCTTCTGAAATTATATGACCAATAATTTTCCCTTCTTGGAGACCAAACAGGGTCTTCTTGGGATTCAGTGATAAGCCAAATTTCCTACACTTCTCAAAAACCTTTCTTAGGTGAATCAAATGCTCTTCATCAATTTTTGAGAAAACAGTTATGTCATCAAGGTAAATAATTATAAAATAGCCAATATCTTCAGAGAAGGCTATGTCCATGGCCCTTTGGAAGGTGGCCCCTGCGTTCATTAATCCAAAAGGCATTTTGACATACATAAAGGTGCCCCAAGGTGTGGTAAAAGTAGTTTTGATTTGATCACTTGGGAACACTAACACCTGATTGTAACCCGAGAAACCATCTAAAAGGGATATTCTTCTTGACCCAACTACTCTTTGAAGTATATGGTCCATTTTGGGCAAGGGGTAGTTGTCTTTTAAAGAGGCTCTGTTTAAATTTCTGAAGTCAATACAGAGCCTAATCTCCCCTGTTTTCTTTCTAACAGAAACTAAGTTTGATACCCATTCTGAAAATCTAATGGGTACTATGATCCCAACATTATACATTTTCTCAATTTCTGCCTTAACCAAAGGTAGTAAAAGAGGATTTATTCTCCTTATTTTTTGCTTGAAAGGCTTTTGATTTTCCTTCAAGGGGATTTTATGCTGGATGATGCTGGTATCATATGATTTCAAGTCTTTGTATTCCCAAGCAAACACATCTTTAAATTCTTTGAAAAGCTCTATGTACTACAATTTTATGTGGGCTGGGAGGGTGTTGGATAGCTTGATCATCTTGGGTTCTACTAGACTGCCTATGCTATGTTCTTCTACATTTGTTTCCAGCTCCCGTGCAGGGTTAATATTTACATCTGTTTTTTCAATTGGATTCTTTTCAGCAGCTTTGATTTGCTGAACCTTGCTTGAATTTTTGATAGGAATAGTTTTACTAGGACCACTAGCTGAAGTGCTAGGGGTGCTCTGTTCAAAATTTGGCTGGATTCCCTTTTCTTTATTTAAATATGGTTTTTTGGCCGAAATGTTGATTTTTTCTGCTGTCTTCTTGGGCTATTTTTCTGCGTTTTTCTTGACAGCAGTGCTAGTATTCTTATCTTTTGGATTTTCTACACTTCCCTTGCTCCTAAGATTACACTGTTTGTGTACCTCCGTGATTGCATTTTCAAAACCCAATTTATAGTCATCAGAATTGTTAGTATGAATTCTTCGTCGAAGTGTACGAAAAAGAACCACTTTAGCTACGCATAACTAATAGCCCTAACAACAATAATGGCTGCAAAACATCTTCAGATCTGCAATTAGTAGTTAAAGTGCTGCAACAAACAGATCTATAAATGGAAAGACATTAAGCAGTAAAGTAAAGAGTTTGCTCCATGCATCCAACAGACAAGACAAGAACACGATTTTGAATGAATTTTTATATTACAGGGCACCTGGGAGGAAACAAGAAGGTGTATCCAGATCTCCTCAATGGGATGGGTTCTTTGTAGTCCTCAGCACTTCAGATCTAAGCTTTCTCTCTTTTGTAGATGTAGAAAAACCCAATGTAGAAGGTAGAGCTCAATGGGAGCAAAATGGCAGAAATGAGACCAAGTGTATAGATCCATAGTGATCCTTGTTGCTGTTGATTTTCAATGTTTTGAAGCCGATTTGAAGTAAGCTTGGATTGTTCTGGTGAATTGATTGGGTCCATGTCTTCCTTACCTTGTTGAGTAATTTCATCTTCATTACATAAGATAAAGGAATCTAAACTTGATTGAATAGAATAGGTTGGAGTGTTGTTTGGCCTATCCATGTTACTCACCATGTACTTCATGTGGGATTCTCTGTATAATCTTCTGTTTTGATTGAAAATGGGGATGGTGGCATAAGACATGTCCATTTGAAGGCTGCCCTGAAGTTTGGCTCCCCATGATCTTGATAAGAGAATGCCATACTTAGGGGGAATATCATCTACAACTATGTCCATCACTAGATTTTTGGCAGGGATCTGAGCTAGATTAACACATATTTTTTTTATTAAACCCAAAAATTTGACTCTGCTTGAGTCAAAAGAATAAAAATCTTTGTATGGTTTAGTAATTTCTAAGCCTAAGCTTTCCATTACTACTTTGGGCATTAGGTTGTGTGAATCTCCGGAATCTAACATGGCATTGTGTAGAATTTTATCGTGTATGTTCAAGCTAACATAGAAGGGAGGGACTGGTCCTTCTTGATATTTTCCTTCAAACTCAGGGCCAAACAACAGCTCAGGTTTGTCATCTGTCAAGTTTAAGTTGTCAATATCACTTCCTAAGTTTAAGGCTTTCAAAACTTGGTTTTTGTACACTTCTTGGGTTACTAGTTCAGCTAGGGGGATGGTAATTTTTATCTTAGCAATCTCTCCCTCAAGGCTAAAAGGAATAATTGATTTGTTAATATTTACATCTGTTTTTTCAATTGGATTCTTTTCAGCAGCTTTGATTTGCTGAACCTTGCTTGAATTTTTGATAGGAATAGTTTTACTAGGACCACTAGCTGAAGTGCTAGGGGTGCTCTGTTCAAAATTTGGCTGGATTCCCTTTTCTTTATTTAAATATGGTTTTTTGGCCGAAATGTTGATTTTTTCTGCTGTCTTCTTGGGCTATTTTTCTGCGTTTTTCTTGACAGCAGTGCTAGTATTCTTATCTTTTGGATTTTCTACACTTCCCTTGCTCCTAAGATTACACTGTTTGTGTACCTCCGTGATTGCATTTTCAAAACCCAATTTATAGTCATCAGAATTGTTAGTATGAATTCTTCGTCGAAGTGTACGAAAAAGAACCACTTTAGCTACGCATAACTAATAGCCCTAACAACAATAATGGCTGCAAAACATCTTCAGATCTTCAATTAGTAGTTAAAGTGCTGCAACAAACAGATCTATAAATGGAAAGACATTAAGCAGTAAAGTAAAGAGTTTGCTCCATGCATCCAACAGACAAGACAAGAACACGATTTTGAATGAATTTTTATATTACAGGGCACCTGGGAGGAAACAAGAAGGTGTATCCAGATCTCCTCAATGGGATGGGTTCTTTGTAGTCCTCAGCACTTCAGATCTAAGCTTTCTCTCTCTTGTAGATGTAGAAAACCCAATGTAGAAGGTAGAGCTCAATGGGAGCAAAATGGCAGAAATGAGACCAAGTGTATAGATCCATAGTGATCTAATATGCAACAAAAGGTGAAGAATGATGGGGAAAACCCTCCTATTTATAAAAAAATATTGGGTCCTTCTAGATCTTGGTGCATGATTAAAATAATGTTAATCACATCTAGATCCACCTCTATAGAATATTTTATTATTATTTGTTGGAGGGAAAGGGTGTTTGACTTGGGTCAAATCCCTTGATTAGTGAAAAATAAATAAATAAATGATTTATTTATCTTTTTAAGGAAGTGGTTGGGATATAATCAAATAAATAATGATTTAGTTGATTAATGGTGCTTGATTTGGTCATATTTAACAAGGAATATTATTTAAATAATTATTCCTAGAAAATAATAAGATAACTATGGGTTTATCTCATTAATTTCTTTGTTTTTGGGTTAAACATGACTGGGAATAATAACTAAATTATGGTTTAATTAATTATTCCTTTTGGGGTTTCCTAATTAACATAGTGAAAGCAGTTTTACTTGGGGTAAAACTGGTCTTACATGGTGTACTTGGGTCCATCTAATGATAAAAGGTTAGATGACCAAAAAATGGTGTAACAGATTGCCCCCCAGCGTGCGAGTGTCAAGAGCAAATCGTATGACCGAAGTACGTTGTAAGAACTCAATCACTAGACAACAAAAGGGAAGTCAGAGAGAGAAATGCAAGGTAGATAGTGTGCTGAAGAACTAGACCCCGAGGAGACGAGACTCGCAGGTGCAACAAGTCTCTTTTTATGAGAGGGTACCTGTGCTGAAGGCGGCGGGGGAGGCATACCTATGCCCGCCGAGACAAAGTACAAAAGAATAGTGTGTCCAATAAACAAGGGACCGAACCATAAAGTACAGCTGGCATAATCAAGAGCCAGATAAGAATACAATGAAGAGTCTCACATACATGCT
The DNA here is from genome assembly GCA_034641835.2 of Pinus albicaulis. Classification (NCBI taxonomy): domain Eukaryota; kingdom Viridiplantae; phylum Streptophyta; class Pinopsida; order Pinales; family Pinaceae; genus Pinus; species Pinus albicaulis. The sequence continues at coordinate 191,976,895 of CM076577.1, forward strand.
GTGCCTGGGATAACAGCCAGGACTAGTACAATAATATCTGAGTACATGAGATAAATACAACCCAAATGCCCCTTGTAAATGGGGAAGGGCTCACAAAATCTGACTGATACATGCAAATCATAGAGGTGTTGCAAGTGGCTAAGGCCAACATCATCAAAATCTGGAGCGGCATCAAAGGCTGCAATGAAGAGGTCATCCGGGCATGTGGGGGGCTACCTGCAGGGCCACCCCCTCATGAGGGCTGAGACATCTCACACACGCCTGGGAATCATCAGGAGCTGCTGCTGGGTCACTGGACTGTCCAGTATACGAATCTCGATCATGCTGAAAGGAGCTGGAGAAGCAATCAAGTCAAAGGGAAGTGAGAGATCCCCCTGCCTGATCCGAGGCACCGAACAAGAGTGGAAGCTGGAACCAAGGTACACCGCCCTCTAGACCTTGCTTCTGGAATGAATGTGCTGATGTCGACAAAAGGAGGTCCGCCATAGGTGAGGCAATGAGAGATCCTCAACTAAGGCATGAGAGAAAACAATAGAGCGACAAACAGACTGACACTAATGACGATAGTGGAAATGGTAATGGGAAGGACTGAGTAGCGAATGGACGACTTCCCTTGTTAGAGCATAAAGAGCATGGATGACATGGCAGCCACTGACACAAGATCATGAGGGATAGGGGACAGTGAGACTGAAGGTCAAAATGTGCGACACAAGAGAGAGACCAAGCAATGATGGGTGGAGGGCTATAGTGGGGTGCCGAGGGACGTGGTATAGACTCCATGGATGCAAAGATGACTCAACTTGGATGCTCTAAACAAGGGCGACTCGATGGTGCTGCCACACAGTAAGGGCCCTAATGGGGGACCATGGAAGCATGAGTGCAAGATGGGAACTCATGACGAAAATCGACACGAACATGGACAAGTAAGGGAGCAATATGGTGCCCCAAGTACAAGTGGCGTAAGTGAGGAAATTTGATTTTAAGGAGGTGAGTTGGCCCCTCTTGGACAAAATGGGTCCGGGGAAGGAGAAAAAAGAAAGAACAAATGCTGGCTATCTAAAAGAAAATAAAACATGCATTCCAGAAGGGAAATGCTAAGGGTAATATTTCTTAAGATAGAGTGCGTTGCGAGGACTAGGAAGGGGATGGCCTTCGAAATCCTCTAAGAGGTATGCCCCTTTACCGAGCGCCTTACTGATGATGTAAGGGTCTAGCCATAATGAGTTGAACTTCCCATGCCCAAGGACATCCTGAGCCTGGTCATATACTAGAACAAGGTCGCCTTCGTGAAAGGTACGAGGCTGGACTTTTCGGTCATACTGAGCTTTGGTGCGTTTTTTGGCCGCTTCCATGGTTTGCAAGGCAACACGGCGGTCTTCAGAGGCGCGCTCAGGCATGATAAGTCGTTGTTCTAGCGGTGAGGTGTCAGGGAGAAGTTCAACGGCTAGTTGTAGAGAAGGAATTGCAGATTCGATTGGTAAGACAACCTCCTCTCCAAAAACGAGGTGAGGAGGGTTATGGTTGGGGGGCAGAGGTGCCCCCAAGCATGGTGTGGTCATGCCAAAATGTATTTAGAAAAATGGGAATCTAAACACATGTTAATGATGTGGTGTGCCATTTGTTCTGGTTATGGTTATGCAGTTTGAGAAAGGAAATGGAGGATTACCAATCTCTTTTGCTACTGCATATAGGGATCAAATGGACTTTAAGTTTCCGAATTGGCATACCTGGTGTCACTATCCCAAAAGGAGGATTTGGAGATAATGAACTGATGCTCTCATAGAAAAGCTATAGGTTGGTCAACAATAATGTCTAAGAGACTGGGTTGTTGATGTAAGATGAGGGAACGATAAGGGGTATCGTCCCGAGAGTGATCTGAAGTGATATGGGACTCTAGAGGTTCTTCTAAATGTGGAAGAATACCGGTGTTGCGTCAACACCTGACTGCATACACTAGGAGAGTGGTGAGAAGGGCTTCTGGTCTCTCAAATGGGTGCCCCCTTAGGGTGCCCCCTACCCAAACATCGGGTGTATGTAACAGCTACAAAGGGATGTGGTGAACGCAGGGTTCACAGGGTGTGAAATGCAGATGAAGTCAGGGAATTTCTTCCATAATGTCGTCATCGTGATAGAAGATGGGGTGACTGGTGGAAGAAGAACCACCTGACGTGGTGAAGTGGCCTGAATCATCATCATGAGAAGAGGGTTCACATGCGCATCGTCACAAGGGGTGACCGAAGAGTAAGTAGATAAAGGATCTACCGATGTTGAGCCCAAGATGATCGCTGAAGAAAGGTCAAGCGAAACAACAGGGGAGGATTCAGATGGAATGGTCCCCGAGGGTCTCATGGATGATGATAGGTAGAAAATGTTGGACGAAGGCTCCGTCATATCGACATCAGGAGGGGGAATGTCAATGGGAGCAGTCATATCTGGTAGTTCTGCTGAAGCAGAATGCGCAAATATGGGAGAGGTGTACTCATTGCGCTTGGCCTCGAATGGGTGGACCGCGGCAATAGAGGTGCGGAAGTCCTCGAGGCGGGGACAAATATGGGTGTGATGGCCATGGAGATCACACAAAGCACGGGGGTGGTTGGTGTGAATAGTCTTGGGTTTCTTGGCCGCGGTTGTGGAAGGAACGGAGGCTTCTGGGACCGCGGACTCAGGGAACGTGACATTAACCATGGGCTTTAGAGGAAGTAATTCAGGACAGGTATGGGAGGCGTGACCGACAACATCACACAAAGCACCCTGGATGGTATGCTTTGGAAGCTGAGGAGGAGCAGGGTTTGTCGGGGCAGCCTTGTCCTTTGATGCCCCCTTGCGAGCTTTTCCCTTCTTACCCGAAGCGGTCGCAACAGGAGGTAGTTCCTGTTGAAGTGACTGAGGCACTGATGCAACGGGAGAAGCCATGGGGACAAGTTGAACCGGGGTCAAAGCGATATAAGGTTTGGGTTGACCAGGCAAGGTGGGGGCTGGAGGATCAAGGTACCAAACGGGAATCCCAAGTGTCAAGTTAGGAAGAGAGAGGGTGGCCATGACTGGTACCGTGTACACTCCTGGTGGGGGAGCTAGGAACGATATCTGACCAGAGGGGGAATGGCCAGGTGGGACGGCTCCTAAATGGCTAAGGCCTGGAGGAACCGTGCTAGGGGGATAAAGGGGCTCATGACTACCAACTGCAGGTGAAGGGCTAAGAGCAGGTTGCGGAGGGCAAGGTTGCTGACTAGCCGAAGCAGGTTGCTTGAGAGCAACCCGAGACGATTGCATCATGCAAACATTCGATGAGCTGGGGTCAGAGATAGGAGGAGGGGGGAGACTAGGAAAAGTTCCAAGCAGGGAGGAATCCTTGTAAACGCCGGGGGAGACACTGGTCAAGGAGTCGACGGTTTGCTTGTTGGCTACAGAAGAGATGGTCGTCTCAGGTGAGGTCTGAGATTTTGGCTCATGATATGTCAACTGGTCAATGGTGGCTATCTTCCCATTATGGGGGAAAGACATCTTGCGAAAGACCGCGGATGGGACAGCAGACATAGCATAGGTGTAGCTTCGCCCCAAAAGAATGTTGTAGTCTAGTGGGGCGTCAATGACTTCGACGTCAACGCAAACAGTCTTACCGGCGAGTGTGATAAGGCAATTACGGAACAAGCCAATGGGCTGGGAGGCATGACCGTCCCACGCTCTAAGGGTGATCGTGGAAGGGGCCAGCTCAGGGGATCCGAGTTGCTTCCAAACCCATGACATCACTAGATGCCCTCGTCAATGATGCACGTGAAAACGATGGCGTTCTATTTGAACAGAAAGCAGCATACTAAGGAGGGAGGGGGAGGGTGGGTCCGATTGAGTGGCTCGAAAACAACTATCCTGTCGTCACAGAATTTCTTGCGCCCACTAGATAGGTAGAGCCTTCTTTGGGAAGTGGCATGGCCTGAAGAGTTCAGTAGGAAATGGCATTTCGACTGCGCCAAATCATCTACTATGTTATACGACTGAGCAAGCTCGATCGTAGCTAAAGATTTCTATAATGGTCCCTTGAACTCTTGGAGAACCTCAACCTTAAGAGATGGGAAGCATTGGATGTCGAAAGAGGCTCGCAGAACCCGAAGAGGGGGCTCTGGAGCAAGATCAGCAGAGGGCTTGGGGTACTGGCGAGACCAAGTTTGAAGGTTAAGGTCGACGGTGGGAGGCGGATCAGAGTTCATCATGAGGATCTGGTAATTGGAGGAACCAGAAGGGGAAGGTGGAGTGGCCACCTGTCCGTCAGGTGGTTGGGTAGCCATGAATCCCTGCTGTGCATCCACCTGCGCTTGAGGGGGCGGGGAGCGCTGTTGCAAGGGTTGAGAAGGCAAGGGAGGCGAAAGTGCATGTGCTGGAGGAGTTGGCGCGCCAGGTTGTGGATAAGGGTAATGGTTAGGTTGGGCAACATTGAGGTAAGCAGGAGGTTGGGCAAAAGGATGAGGCATGTCGTATCCTGGATGCATGCTACCGGGAGGGGGAGAAGTGCAGGAAGTGGTGCCCCCTCCCCCAGGAAAACCATAGCTCATGTGAGGTTGAGCGGATGGATGAGAGATGGGTCCAATGATACTATTGGCGGCATGAGGTTCCCCCGGTGTATGGGCATCATTGGGTGTGGGAAGATCAGGTAGGACAGTAGGATCATAACCTGTTTGAGCGTAGATCAGGTCATACTTTAACGCCATTTGGAGGGCATCTTCTTCTGTTTGAGGAAAATGGGATGCGACATCTTTCCCGATAGGGGACAAGAGAGATCTAAGGAACCACCATAGACACTCTGGCCTTCGGGAGAGAGAGATTGGGCTGGTGCTCCGCTGCCTTCGCCATTCCTGGACATGGGTAGAAAGGCGGGTCGAAGAGGTTTGCTTGAAGGAAGTCAAGAGTTCGATACCAGTGTCATAACGAAGGGGAAGCTGGAAGTAAGATAAAAAAGCCCGGGAAAGAGTTGCAAAGGTGGTAGGGAGGAAGTGGGCTAGTCAACATACCACTTAGAAGCTTCGCCTGTAAGCGTGCGTTGGAACAGTCTAAGACGAATAGAGTCATCGATAATGGAGGTAGATGAACACCACATGTGGAAAGATCGAACATGATTTGAAGGATCTTCTCCAGCACGACCTTCAAACTTTGGGATGTCGAAAGGGAGCTTTGTCGGCATAGCGGGCCAACTAGCGTCATGATGTATAGGGTCATTTATCAACCGGTCCAAATCGGGGAGGCTGAGGCCTGCCAAGAAGGGGAGCACGGGTGAAGCCGAGGTAGTTCCTGTGGTGGTTCTGCTAGTAGTAGTCCCGGCATTAGGGCCGGGATTCCCTCTAGTGTTAGGCCCTGGACCAGACATAGTGGAGGTGACAGGGGGGAGAAACAGAAGGAAAAGGAGAACCCAAAGAATCAGAGAAGCACTGGCTCGACGATGGTGGGACGGAGCAGGTCGATCGACCGGAGACTGAGGGTGAAGGCCAAGGAGGCTCCGGGAAAGGTGCCTTGGGGGCGCAATGATGACAGGAAGAAGGAAACCGACAGGGGCAGAAAGAGACAGAATCAATTCAGGTCAAGGGCAGAAAAGGTGCGGTGACGATTGATTTTAGAGTCTTTGCTTGGCGGTGTTAACCAGGCGCTTCTTCACTTAGGGTCAGTGTGTGGCGTGCGTTAATTTTAATTTTTAAACCCTTTCCGTTTTGAGAGCAAGAAAAAAGTGTGCTGCGTAGCTGAAAATAAACCTACAGAGAACAGAATAAAATGCTGAAATAACAGAAAAACAACAGCTACTTGTGCATCTATCTAACCCAAGAAGGTGGGTCTCTCAAAAATATGCTGAAAAGAAAGAGAAAAACTATGTAAACACACACAAAAAGAGCTCAACAGATCTAGGGTCGAAAGGGACAGGGATCTGGAGGATAAAGCTGCAGGAAAGAGGTGCAGATCACAGCCAAGAGGCAGAGGCAAGGTGGCTGGAAAAAGGAAGGAAATCAGAAAAAACCGGAGGGGGCAAGGCGGAGGCCTTCAAAGGGGGTCCAAACAAAACGACAAGAGGTGATTTGAAAGGAAAAGAAGCTGATATAAAAGGGATCTGAGGATGAGGTATCAGATCTGGAAAAAGAGGGGGCTGAAGCTCTGAAACCGACGGCTGAAACAGCTGAAACTCTTCCACAAAAAGTGGAGGGTACTAAAGCCCTAAGGGGTTGGGTTTCCACTTAGATGAGTAAAAATAGATCAGATCTTGGTCAAGGCGGCCTGAGACAGAGGCCGAAAGACCGTGGCAGAAGCTTAAAGCAGAACTCAAAAATTTCGAAAAATCGACCGAAAAATCGGCAGTCGCGCTCGACCTCGTTTTCGCGCGGTGTCGCAGAAATGGCAGAAAGGCGGCGACCCGGAGGTCCGGTGTGCTCACAGTTATGGGCTGTAAAGTGCGACCCCCCCGTTCCGGCGGCTTGTCCCGCGCATTTTCGCAAAGTCAGCTCATGCCGGTGCTCAAGCATTCGCGCAATAGGGCGTAAACACACGGGTTAGAAATTTTAATGTTTTAGGTTTTATGTGAGAAAATGACACAAAAAGAGGAAAACTACAACTCGAAAAGAAGCCCTAGGGCCTCAAGTAGCTGGATATGCAGGAATATGAAAAACGACAGCGGTCGTAATTTAAAACCCGTGTGGAGTCGCCATTTGTTAGTATGAACTCTTCGTCGAAGTGTACGAAAAAGAACCACTTTAGCTACGCATAACTAATAGCCCTAACAACAATAATGGCTGCAAAAAATCTTCAGATCTGCAATTAGTAGTTAAAGTGCCGCAACAAACAGATCTATAAATGGAAAGACATTAAGCAGTAAAGTAAAGAGTTTGCTCCATGCATCCAACAGACAAGACAAGAACACGATTTTTGAATGAATTTTTATATTACAGGGCACCTGCGAGGAAACAAGAAGGTGTATCCAGATCTCCTCAATGGGATGGGTTCTTTGTAGTCCTCAGCACTTCAGATCTAAGCTTTCTCTCTCTTGTAGATGTAGAAAAACCCAATGTAGAAGGTAGAGCTCAATGGGAGAAAAATGGCAGAAATGAGACCAAGTGTATAGATCCAGAGTGATCTAATATGCAACAAAAGGTGAGGAATGATGGGGAAGAACCCTCCTATTTATAACAAAATATTGGGTCATTCTAGATCTTGGTGCATGATTAAAATAATGTTAACCAAATCTAGATTCACCTTTATGGAATATTTTATTATTATTTGTTGGAGGGAAAGGGTGTTTGACTTGGGTCAAATCCCTTGATTAGTGAAGAATAAATAAATAAATGATTTATTTATCTTTTTAAGGAAGTGGTTGGGATATAATCAAATAAATAATGATTTATTTAATTAATGGTGGTTGATTTGGTCATATTTAACAAGGAATATTATTTAAATAATTATTCCTAGAAAATAATAAGATAACTATGGGTTTATCTCATTAATTTCTTTGTTTTTTGGTTAAACATGACTGGGAATAATAATTAAATTATGGTTTAATTAATTATTCCTTTTGGGGTTTCCTAATTAACATAGTGAAAGCAGTTTTACTTGGGGTAAAACTGGTCTTACATGGTGTACTTGGGTCCATCTAATGATGAAAGGTTAGATGACCAAAAAATGGTGTAACAAGAATCTTCATAGGTGTTTGTATTCTGATCATTGGAGAAGAAAACTTGTTCCTCCTGAGTGAGGAAAACATCATCGCCACTGTCTGATCCAATCAAGTTTACATGTGATTCTTCCAACCTTTCCAACTCCCTATCTTCCTCATATTGATCTACGTAGTTCTGTTGAAAGGGAGGTCTAATCTGTTGGTCACTTTCTTTTTGCTTATCTTGATTGTCATCCCTTCTGTAATTCTGACTCCTATTTCTGTTTTGATTGTTTTGAAGTGCAGTCTGGTTTTGATTTGCTTATGCTTTTTTAATTATGTTCATCTCTTTCATCATTTCTTCCAACATTCTCTCCATTTTTGAATTTGAAGTGGAGGGAGGCGATTCCTCTCTGAAAGATACTCTCTTTTCATTTTTCATTCTTTCTCTCTTTTCTATTAAGTTGACTTCCACAGAAAGAGCACCCCTTTGCATATCTTCAAGAGTTGCAAAATCTCTTTCTCTCAGTGAGTAAGTCATGTCAGAGTCAAATCCTTCAGGAAACTTGTTTAAGGCTGAGCCTTGTGGAGGTTTTAGTTCTGGGTAAAGTGCATTATATACACTATTAAATCTAGTACAATATGCTTGTACACTTTCCCCAGGATTCCTACGGAGATTGTTGTAATCAGCAAGGACTTGGAGAGGATTCTTCTTTACTTCCCATTTGTTTAGGAATGTTTGATGGAAGGCTTGGAGATTGTTAATACTACGGGGGGCTAAACCTTTAAACCATTTTCTTACTTCTCCCCCTAAGCTCTGAGCAAATAATCTAAGTTTGACAGAATCATCATCAATTTCATTTCGGTCAAAATAGTCATTCATCTTATCCACATGTTGTGATGCAGTTGTAGCATTATTAGCATCATATAATGGAATTTTGGACTGATAGTCCTGTGGAAGATTGACTAGTGGTACAATAAGGGCTAAGGGAGCATACCATGCTGCCATGATATGTGGTGGGGGTGGATTAACAAGTGGTGGATTGACAAGAGGGAAAGTGGGCTGAGGTGTGGTGGTTTGAACAATGGATGTAGGATGAGTAGAAGTGGATGGACCAGGAGTAGACTGCTGAGCTGATCTTGGATGAGAGACACCTAGGATGTGAAGAAAATGTAAATCAGGAGGTGTTGTTTCTCTGCTGCCAAGATGTTCACTTGTTTCAGGAGATGATAGTGAAGACTCATAATCTAGTTGTTCTAACTCACTAAATGACCTAGTCCTAAATGGATTAACCAAGTCAGCTTGTGAGTGTTGTAGAGCTGAAAGTTTTTCAGGAACTGATTTAGCTCTTAGGGGTGATCTGAAAACAGTTGATAATTTAATCTTAGGAGACTTCCAGAGGATACTTTCTGGGTCATCAACTATTTTAGGTGGGTTGGGGTCAGGATGGGCTCTAGCGTAGATACTTCTAGAAGCCACTATGGTGTGTTTTCAGACCCAAAATAACAAGAAAAGTTCAACCAAGTATGACAATCTTTGAGAGGTTAACTGATCTGTTTACACAAATTTTGATCCTACAGTCCTCTAACTGGATTTGGAAAATGTTATAATGGTAATTGTCCTTTCCAGCGGAGTCTTAAGGTCTGCTCAGGATTGTGGAGTCGCCAGGTGGAAATTTTAGAGTGTTTTCAAAGAGGTACACTGTCCACCACAGTGCTTGTGAAACATCCTTTTTAAGGATATCCCGAAACACAACAAACTCTAACCAGAGATTGACTGGGAGGGCATTCACCAGATATATCACCTCTAAAAGAGGATGAGATCCAGAGGCTATCTGGCCCTTTCCAGACTCTGTCTAAGAGTACAAGGTAAAACACATCAAAGGTAAGTGATATGTGGGAATGAGTGTTTCACTATAAAGTGGAAGTTTTTAGCTCACGAGGAGGTAAAAGGTTCTATGGTCCACTACCATGTTTATTATGAAGCCAAACTTGAAATATTTTTGGGTTTTTCTGAGTTTATTTTGGTTTTATAGGTTAAGAGAGTGTTCTAAGTCTGATTTTTCACTTAGCTAAGGTGTTCAAACAAACAGATTTTCTCTTATGGCTTGGTAACTGGTTCCTTCAAGATTTGATAAGGATTAATAGGAGTCCTGAGGGTTACTTAGTTTGTCACTGATTCAATCAAGTCCTATCATGATTTCCATTATGTTAGGCAGTGCTTGAAGAAAGTTACTTATGTTATACTGGACCTAAAGGTTTTAAGAAAGGTTTTGAAACCTCTAATTCTCAGTAGGGTCCCACCGTGATCGCCATTATGTTGGCCTCCCGTGTTTTGACAGTTTGGCCAATCAAAAGACAAGGAAAAATTAGAACCAATCTTTAGAGTTCCAGGATCTAGTCCTCCTGTTCTTAGAGAGGGATCTCTCAACTATTTGTTTGCAAAGGTTTATCTTGTTTTCTTTGATTATGGATTTTAGACTAGTTATTTAAGTGCAGATGTTTGTTTGGTTGGGTTGAGTTGATACAGCAGAATATGAAAGGTCTAGGAAAGATAGACAGAAAGAGGAAGTATCTGGTTCATTGGGCAATGGAGTCAAAATAAGGTCATGACAAACTCTTCAAGGGATATGGGATATCAAAGGGAAAATCTAACTTGGCCACAGGATCCTTTGTTTTGGAATGAGATGGACATTAATGTTTTGGAAAGAGAAGTTTAATTCTCAACAAAGGGAACTTGAAAACATAACTTAACAATAAAGAGATATTTGATAGATAGGGCTAACCATAAATTCTACAAACATTATTTAAGCAAATAATGACTTCAAGACAACTTTTAAAATGAAATCTAAGATTCGGGGAACTCCCTATTTCCTCAAAGATTTTATTTTAAAGGACTTAGAAAACATAAAAGATTCACTGATAGCTGCATTCATAGAAGAGGGAACACCTAAATAATATCTATGCTTGCAACTATAAAGACCTTCAAAACAATTGTTCAAGCAGGGGCAAAGGGTAAGATCAAAACTGACCTCTTTGATTGACTTAAGACAATGGTACTTCAAAGGGAGACTTCAATAACAGCTTTCAAGTGATTGAAGACAAGCAGGGAGAACAATAAATCATGCTAAAACCAACTATTTGAGCTATCAAGGAAATAAACAAGCATGAAGACTAAAGAGAATGTTTAAAGCCTCTAAAATACATCAGCAAAAGAAAACATAAAACAGTGAAGGGTGAACAGGTCTAAGGTGCTTCCAGGAGTCATTTCTTAGCCTAAAACTTTCAACCTACTGTAGTAAGAGATTATGAAACATAATGAAAACAGGAGAAAACATTAAACAGTTAGAATACTTCACCAACAACCAAACTCATGAATCCAGTGATAGAGCCTTCTCAGGAACAGGGATGCAACAGCATCATCAAGACATCCAAGACTTCAATTTGTTTTTCAACTTCAACAGACTTGTATATTTATTTCACAGAGTTTCAATGTTACAACTTGTGATCAAACAACAACCAACAACCAACCAACACTTCACTCATCTCTGCTGTGGTATATATAGAAAGATGAGGAGGTGAGATCTGAAAAAGATCTCAATTAAAATTAATACAGGATTTAAATGGCCCATTGGCCCTTGGGATGCTCAATGAAGAAACAGAAGAGGTGTTCACCGTATTAATTGATTTACACTTATGATTTAAGCTGGGTAGGAGTATTTGTTGACCTTTGAGGCACAGGTAGTCCGAAGTAACTCTGCAGATATTCTTTGCATTGAAGGCCCTGGCGGAAGTGACTTCTTTGGCTGTGTCGAGGCAAAAATCTGATCCTGATCAATAAATCCAGCTCCTGATTGAATCCTTGGAGGCACAGGTGGCGCTATGGTGGTTGAAGAATCAATTTACCTCAGATATGGCGGTGGAGGCATTATGTCTGATAAACACTTTTAGGTTTTCCTTTTAAGTTGTGTTTTAGGCTGGGAGATTAGGCTTCTGATGTCCGTCTTAGCCGCAATCCCTTCCAATCTGTCCATTAAACTCCTGCTCTGATCCATTTCTTCTTTCTGATACTCTTTTTCTGGGTTTGTTCGATGTTTTCTAGGTTTGACAGGGGCATGCTGCGTCAACGGCTCATGAAACCTTACTGACAACATAGTTTTATACCATGTGGTCGATCTCCTTTGTTAAATCGAAAGAAAGGGAGTCGTCACCCTCGTCCTTCGAATCTTCTTCAGACATGGCGAAAGAATTTTAAAACCTGCAAAATACAAACAAAATTATAAAATCCTGCGTTCATATGGAAATCTGCATCGGAAGGTGTGCGGGGGAGTGGGGCGATCAGAGCCGTTCGATCGCGTTGTGATCAACGGTCGGGAGCGATTTGGAAAGTCCGCGAAGAAAAAAGGTTGACTGCGTAATGGAATCAGGAATTTGAATGCGGACCGTCGATCTGCAGAGATCGACGGCGGAGATGGATTTTCAGTTGCGTCGGGGTCCAGCTAAAACGCATGCAGCTTGATTAAAGGGCGGGCAGCTCGGATAGGCGATCACTGTTAGATGTGTGGGACCATATCGGACGGTTGTTATTTATTCCGCTGGGCGGCTATGGTCTGACGGATAATGCGCGGGGGACTAACTTTATGCGGTGGTTTTTAAATATTACAGAGGACGCGTGTCAAGAGGTGTGTGGAATCACTGGGCCTCGGGCCAAAAGAGCCTTTTCCCGAAGAGTGGTGCGGAATAAACCGTGGTTTTGAAAAACAGCGTGGGGAATGGCGGGGTCCACAGGGCAAGTAGCACTCCGCGCCGTCCGATCTGTGCAGCAGATCGATGGTCGAGATAACTTCATAAATTATTTGGGTGGAAAACCTTAGAAATTAATAAAAACCCGATTTTCATAGTTTACCAAGGTTTTTGGTGTTTTCGGGCAGAGGAGAAGGAGTAAGCGCCCGACGATCACAGCGTTTGGTTACGGCGCTTGGGCGCATGGAAAAAAAAAAGGGGGTAGGGGCTTAGCCTGGGGGGCTTAAGTCCAGCGCATAGAAAATGTGTGTTTTCTATGGTTTTTAAAGGGAAATGAGGGTTCCAGCAAGGTCAAGAGTGAGTCTTAGACCTTTAGGAAATGAATTTAAATGAAGGAAAAGGAGGAATCATGAAGTTGAGGGGTTTTTGAGGGAGATGGAGAAAAGAAACTGAGATTAGATTTGGAGAAGGGAGGGGAAAAGGGGTCCCTTGCAGCAATACTTTAGCTTTAGAAATCAGCAGGATTTCTGAGTTCTGAATGGAAACAGTAGTGAATATTAACCAAGGATAGGAAATTATCAAAAAGTCTTCAAGTATCAGCAATTTTAATCATGAAATTGTTTCTTGAAGGCTATCCAACATTATTTAGCCACCATCTGATATGACAGAATTTTATGGGTGGCTAACACATCCAACTATTAGTAACTAGTAATCTACTTAGGTGAATGAAATGAAGCTTGGGGGGCACCTACTCTTGCAAGGGGCATTCAACATGTGCTCTTGCAGGGGGCATTCAAAACATTCTTACCAATTGCACGCAATCAATGACTGAAGTTCGGGGGCAAAATCAGGTTCAAAGCTCCAAAATGAAAATGGTAACTATGGAATCGTAAAAATGAATGGTGAAACTATGTTATATAGTCATTTAATTGTTTGAAAGTTAAATGCATTGCTATGACTATAGTTTTATTATGATTTTATCATGAAATAGGTATTTTTAATCCATTTGATGTTGTTCTGAACAGGAAATACAACTGATGAACAAATTATTCATGCAGATTTATTCAAAGAATGACTTGACCACAAAGCATACTTTTTCTCCTTATTTTTCGAGCTTTGTTAAAAATGAATAAGAATTTGGCAATACCAAATGACAAGACAAAATAAATCCACTTTGGGATCTTAGGATCTAGCCCTCCTAGATCCAGAGATGGTTCTCTCTATAAAAGCAAAGAATAATATACCTTTGAAGTCTGAATTAAGGTATTAATCTAGCTATAGGGCACAAGGGTTTTTGATTTGTTTGTTTGGATGGAGATCATTAACTGAGAAGGTTATGTGAAGTGGAGAAGGAAACTAAGTAGTATGATGTTTCAGCATGGGAAGATAGGTCAAGAGAAGTGTCAATCCATTGGGTTATGGAGTCATAAAATGGTTTACTCGCATAACAACTATCTAAGGGTTTCCATAGGGCAAGCCATCTATACCAAAGGATCTTTTTAGATAGATGGTGAGATGGAACATTAAGAAGTGGGGTGAAAGAAAGAAACCAAAGTGCAGCCCAAGATCAAGTAAGGAATTTTACCCTTTCCTGCTTTTGACATACTTCAAAGGAAACTCTTGATAAAGACACAAAGGGTAGCTTAAGATCAGGTAAAGACTTTTAACTTAGCCTGCTTTCAGCATACTCTTAAGGGAAACAATCCAGCAGTCCTCATAACCGCTTTCAGAAAGTATAAAACATTTAATATTAAGCATAAAGTAAGGCCTAACATCAGAGAAAGACTTTTAACCTTCTCTGCTTTTGACACTGTTAGTATGAATCCTTTGTCGAAGTGTACGAAAAAATACCACTTTAGCTACGCATAACTAATAGCCCTAACATCAAATATGGCTGCCAATATCTTCATATCTGCAGTTAGTTGATCAAGACAAGAGCTGCAAAAAACCATATCTATGCATAGAAAGACATTAAGCAGTAAAAAGAAGGGTTTGCTCCATATATCCAATAGACAAGACAAGAACAATTTTTTAAAGAATTTTTTGTATTAAGGGCACCTGGGAGGAAAACAAGAAGATGTTTCCAATTCTCCTCAATGGGATGGGTTCTTGGAAGTCCTCAGCACTTCATATCTAGAATCTCTCTCTCTTGTTGGTGTAGAAAACCCAGACAAAGATAGAACTCAAAGGGAGCTCACACAGCAAATAATGTAGAATGTGACCAAGTGTATAGAACCAGAGTGATCTAATATGCAACAAAAGGTGAAGAATGGTAGGAAAAACCCTCCTATTTATAACAAAATATTGGGTCATTCTAGATCTTGGTGCACGATTAAAATAATGTTAACCAAATCTAGATCCACCTTTTATGGAATATTTTATTATATTTGGTGGAGGGAAAAAGTATTTGACTTGGGTCAAATCCCTTTGTTTGTCAATAATAAATAAATAAATGATTTATTTATCTTTTTAAGGAAGTGGTTGAAGGATAATCAAATAAATAATGATTTATTTAATTATTTATGGATGATTTGGTCATATTTAACAAGGAATAATATCTAAATAAGATTTAAATAATTATTCCTAGAAAATAATAAGATAAATAAAGGTTTATCTAATTAATTTCTTTGTTTTGGGTTAAACATGACAAGGAATAATAATTAAATTATGGTTTAATTAATTATTCCATGAGGAAAATCAATCAAATATAGGTTTGTTTAATATTTCCTTTTGGGGTTTCCTGTTTAGACCATAAACAACCTAATAAATGTGGTTTATTAAGTTATTTTACATAGTGAGAGAAATTTTACTTGGGGTAAAATTGGTCTTACATGGTGTACTTGGGTCCATCTAATGATAGTAGGTTAGATGACCAAAAAATGGTGTAACAAACACCAACTCACAGGGAAACTTTCAAGACAAACTGTTGGAGAAGAAACTAGAGGACAAGGCTAACCATAGACTTCCCTAGTTTAATCTTTACTTAGCATGAAAAGAAAATATCTTTCAGGACAATACTTCAAGTTGTACTTGGCAAGACATGGGCTCACCAACATTTCTTGACTGGTTATACTCTATAGAATTATCCTTAAATACACAATCAGAGGAAAACATAAAGATAAATATTTATAGTGAGATTTAGGGTACTTCCAACAGTATGTCCTAATCTATGCTTGTTGTTCTTTATCAGAGAATAATGGACAGTATGAAAAACATGAAAGGAGCATTAGGGGATTTTTGAGGTCTAAAATAGACCTCTTAAGGAAAATGTACAATCAAAATTCACTTTATGAGAACCAATCACATTTTAGGAGATGACATCATCCCTAATGGTTGAGGTGGCATTGCTTGAGTTAAAGGTACTTACTTGTCACATTCTCAATGGTGGATAAAAAATCATGGTTAACCATGGTAGTGCTCGGGAGACTTTTGAAACAGATGTGGATTTGCCTTTTAAAGCTGATGGGCAGACCAATAAGGCTGAAGCTAGATAGGATTGTGATAATGAGGTTTTGATTTTGACATGGGTGGACTGAACAGGTAGAAGGGCGAAAAAAATTTTAGGAGGGTTTTCTGGATGACATATTGACATAAGGAAATCGGTTTCTAGAAAACTCAGCTATAGATATAGTCATCACTAACATGTAAAAAATACTGATGGCTAACACCTGGGATAACAGCCAGGACTTATACAATAATATCTGAGTACATGAGATACAAATACAACCCAAATTCCCCCTACAAGTGGGGAAAGGGCTCACAAAATCTGACTGATACATGCAAATCAAAGAGGCGCTGCAAGCGGCTAAGGCCGACATCATCAAATATATGGAGATGCATCGAAGGTTGCAATGAAGAGGTCATCTGGGCGTGTGGGGGGCTACCTGCAGGGCCACCCCCGCATGAGGACTGAGACATCTCACACCCACCCGGACATCACCAATAGCTGCTGCTGCATCACTGGACCATCAAGCATACGGATCTCGATCATACTGAAAGGAGCTGGAGTGGAGAAACAATCAAGTCAAAGGGAAATGAGAGATCCCTTTGCCTGATCCGACGCACCGAACAAGAGTGGAAGCTAGAACCAAGGTACACCACTCTCTAAACCTATCTTTTGGAATGAAGGAGCTGATGTTGACAAAAGGAGGTCCACCATAGGTGAGGCAATGAGAGATCCTCAACTAAGGCACGAGAGAAAATAGTAGAGCGATGGACAAACTAATACCAATGATGATGGGGGAATGGAAGGGACTGAGTAGCGAATGGATGACTTCCCTTGTTAGAGCATAAAGGGCATGAATGACATGGCAGCGACTGACACAATATCATAAGGGATAGGGGACAGTGGGACTGAAGG
This sequence comes from Pinus albicaulis, assembly GCA_034641835.2. Classification (NCBI taxonomy): domain Eukaryota; kingdom Viridiplantae; phylum Streptophyta; class Pinopsida; order Pinales; family Pinaceae; genus Pinus; species Pinus albicaulis. Next base: position 191,993,613 of record CM076577.1, read on the forward strand.
TCATAATGTGTGACACAAGAGAGAGACCAAGAAATGAAGGATGGAGGGCTATGGCCCAAAGTACAAAAGGGACTTGAGGATAGAGTCCATGAATGCAATGATGACTCAACTTGGATGCTATAAACGAGGCGACTCGATGAGTGCTGCCACCTGGTAAAAGGTCGATAGGGGACCATGAAAAAATTAGTACAAGATGGTAACTCACGACAAAAATCAAGACGAACAAAGACAAGTAAGGAGGCAAAGTGGTGCCCCAAGTACAAGTGTTGTAAGTGAAGAAATGTGATTTTAAGTCCTGGTGAAGTATAAAATCACAAAAAACTAATAGATACCCATTTGAGGGCTCGGTGAGAGCTTTCTAACGGTGCAGAAGGTTTGTCAAATGGAGCTACGGTATGGTCGCAGCAGGCGAAAGAAGAAACAAGGGTTCTCTTTTAATAAGGCAGTTTTCCCTCCAAATCCACTCATTTGCTAGTGTTGCTGTGGTGAATGTAGAGAGGAGAGAAGGCCCTAATTCTTGCGGCGGGCGTAGCAGACAAACCGACCATTGGAATCGAGATCCGTCAGTTGCAGGTAAGAGGCCTAACCTTACTCTTTCATTTTGATGGATTGAAAGTTCAGATTAGGGCCCAGAATCTTAGGAACAACCCCCTTGGCATATTTTTGGCTGGGTCACACTTTTTGGGCCAAAATCTGCGACCTGGGATGCAGGTTTTGAGCCAAAATGTGCGACCTGTCCCAGGATTGGGCAAAAAAGTGCGACCAGGAAGATGAGGGGGTTTTAGAGCTGTTTGATGGCTGAGAGTTGGATTTTTTGTGTTTGGTTACAGTATTCCCTATCTGTATGCTGAAAAAGATGATGTTTTTGTGCAGATATGGCAGATATATAGGTTAACTAGAGAGAGAGAGACCTGGGTACATTACGGGTAGAGATCCAGGAAGATCAGGGTGTCCGTCATGTGTTGGCCAGGTTTGGGGTTCTAAATTTTTTGGAGAACCCTTTGATGAGAGATGGAGAGCCCTTTTTGGCCCGGATTATCAGTTATTGGGATCTAGAGCATGAGGTCTTTGTAGTGCAGGGGCACAGGATCGAACTGACAGTCCAGGATGTGTATTTTCTGACAGGTCTCCTGCCACTTGGGATGGTGGGAAATACGCAGCCTGTGTTACTGCGGGGGCGGAACATCATGGAGTTTGTGGAGCGGCATTGTCAACCAGGTCTTCGAGTCAAAGGGACACGGATACCGATCGGGGACCTAGAGAGAGTGGAGACCCGGGCAGTGGCCGCAGCGGTGCTGCGGATCTTGGGCAACCAGGTGTTCCATCACATCACTGGGGGGCAGATGATGATCGTAGAGAGTGTGTTGAGTGGGACCTACTATGGGTGGGCCCAAATGATGTTGGTGTCGTTAAAACAACAGCTGTCGCTTTGCAAGCGGCAAGTGAACCATGATTGGTCGTATGGGACTTTATTGTGTTCCTTCTTTTTTGAGAAGATCCCGACCTTACATCCTTGTATACATCTCCTAGATGGGGGCCCTAAAGAGCCGAAGATGAGTCGGTGGGGGCGGCTACTGTGCAGAGGAGGAGGAGGGGCGGTCGGACGAGTGTTTCGACCTGAGTTCTTTGCCCATTGGGATCAGATGCCGTTATACATAGACGACTATCCCTATAGTGGGATGAGTTATTGTGGGGATCCGGACCTACCACTTCTGCCTGGTCGAGTATGGGGACCCGATGGTAAGTGATAAGTAACTATTCTTTTTTGGGCATGTTAAAGTTAGTGAATAGTAGATAGGGTACTGATTCATGTACTTTTGGTATGCAGATATAGCTCCGGTAAAACCGACCGGATATATGGGACGACCGGCAGCATCTAGAGCTGCAGGTCTGAGTGGAGCGAGAGCAGCACATAATGAGGATGCAGCCACCCTCCTGGAGGACATCCACCGTAGATGTGAGAGGTTGCTGACCGGTGTTTCAGAGCGTGGGTGGCAGGACTTAGACGACCAGTACATAGAGCCATGTATTGGGCTACCCTCGGAATGGCGAGGGGTCATGCGGTGCATGGCGATGGTCGGTCAAGGGATATGGGATCTACAGGCTGCAGGAGCAGAGCCATTGGCTCGGGATCCACCAGATAGTGATTAGGTGTGGGGCATGTGGTGCCCCCTAGTGTGTATGTAGGGGCAGGTGGTGCCCCCAGTTTTGAGTTTTTTGTAACATGCAATGGGCATGTCATATGTATCAGAGTAGATGGACTCTAAACACATGTTTTGCGACACATATTATGGATATGCATCTTGTTTAATGATTATGAATGTTATTGTCTTGTATAAAATGCGTGTGATAAATGCCAATCTAGAACATGGCTTGCAATGCTATCTACATAGTGATTTTGTTCTCGAGGTACATGGTTGAAAGTTATGGTTTCAAATTCACGTATCAAGAGTTTCACTCGTAAATATCGTCTAAACAGCATAGGATTATGCACACGATAGACACCATTTAGTTGCATGACAAGAAGTAGGGAATCTAAACGAACATGCAAATGGAGGATGCGATGAGAGAGGGCATCGACTAAGAGGCCACGCACTGCATCATATTCGGCCTGATTATTGGTGGCAGGACCAATGCATACCCCGTTGGAGAGAACAAGGGCATGCAAGGGGGTGAAAATGGCCCAACCTGCCGAGGTTATATTCCGAGAGTAACGACTTGTACCATCGGTGTAACCGATATAGGGTGAGGACGGGAGGTCCTGCGGAGTAGTGTTACAAGACAACAAATGGGGGGAGGAGGGAAAATGACGGCAGCGTGAGTGTACAGATGACATCGAGCGACAACTGTGGGAGGGAATGCAATGATCAGGATGGCTATGACTCACATACAAGCTAGAGGGTGGTATATGAGGGCTATAGGAGGTATGGCGGGGACTCAGGCTGCAGAGGTCAACAGAGATACGGGTGGAGTTATCTCGTGTATGAACAGAAAAGAGGGGGTTAAAGGTGGGAAAGACACCACATGACGCGGAAAAGGTACCTAAATCATCTGTGGGGGAAGAAAGGCTCGCAGACGGATCATCACAGAGAATGACGGAAGAACAGGGGAATAAAGGGTTAAAATATGGGGAGCCCGGGGTGGTTGCGGAAGGGGGGTCAAGCGAAACAACAAGGGAGGATTCAAGGGGAATGTGATCCAAGGGTCACACAGAGGATGATAGGTAAAGAATGGTCGTAGTATATTTCGTCATCTGAACAACAGGGGGGGAATGTCGATGGGAGCGGGGGGATCCTCAAGCTGGCCCGAAGCATACTGCGCGAGTATGGGAGAGGCAGATTGATTTTGTTCAACCTCATACTCTCGGACTACTTCTAAAGAGGCGCGGTAATGCGTCAGGTGAGGACAATGGTGAGAATAATGGCCATGGACACCACACATAGCACAAGGTTTGTTGGTACGGAGAGTCTTGGGGTTCTTGGTTACGGACGAAGAAGGAATGGAGGCTTCAGGGACCGTAGACTCGGGGAACGCGACTTTAACCATGGGTTGAATACGGGGCAGTTCAGGACAAGCATGGGTGGCGTGACCGATGACATCACACAAGGCACAAGGCTTTGCGGGCAGAGGAGGGGCCGAGTCAGTCGGGATAGCCTTGTCTTTGGGTGCCCCCTTGCGAGCTTTGCCTTTTTTCCTGGGAGCCGTCACGATAGGAGAGGGGTCCTGTGGAGGTGCTGGGGGCACAGTGGCAATAGAGGAAGTGAGGGGGACCGGTTGAACTGGTGTCAAAGCGAGGTAGGGTTTGGGGTGACTAGGCGGGGTAGCGGCTGGAGGGTCAAGGTACCAGACGGGTATACCAAGGGTCAGGTTAGGGAGAGAGAGGGTGGCCATGATGGGGACCGAATAGACTCTTGGGGGGGGAGCGAGGAACGGTATCTGACCAACGGGATAATGACCAGGAGGGACGGCTCTGAGATGGTTAAGTCCTGGGGGAACCGATCCAGGTGGATAAAGGGTTTTAGGGATACCAGCTGTAGGAGAAGGGCCAGAAGGAGGAGGTCCGGCTAGCGGAGATGAAGGGCTAGGAGCGGGTTGCGGTGGGCGAGGTTGAGTCTGAGGTTGATGACTAGCCGAAGCGGGTCGCTTAAGGGCAGCCCGAGACGATTGCATCATGCAAAAATTCGACAAGCTGGGATCAGAGATGGGAGGAGGGGGGAGACCAGGAAAAGTTCCAAGCAGGGAGGAATATTTGTAGATGCCGGGGGAGACACTGGTCAAGGAATCGACGGTTTTTTTATTGGCTATAACAGAGATGGTCGTCTCATGGAAGGTCTAAGACTTTGGCTCATGATAAGTCAACTAGTCGATAGTGACTATCTTTCCACTGTGAGGAAAAGACATCTTGAGAAAAACCACAGATGGGACAACAGACATGGCATAGGTGTAGCTTTGCCCCAATAGAATGTTGTAGTCTAGAGGGGCGTCGATGACTTCGACGTCAACGCAAACAGTCTTACCGGCAAGGTTGATAGGACAATTACGGAAAAGGCCGATGGGCTGGGAGGTGTGGTCGTCCCATGCTCGAAGGGTGATCGTGGAAGGGGCCAAGTCAGGATATCTGAGTTGCTTCCAAACCGAAGCGGACATCACACAGGTGGATGCCCCCTCATCAATTATACACCGAGAAACGTTGGCATTCCAGATTTTGACTGGGATTTGGAAGGCGACGGAAGCAGGAAGAGGAGGATGTTCTGATTGATGGGCGTCAAAAAAAATCATTTGGTCATCAGCAGGATCTACAGCGCCCACGGCAGATAGCAGAGCCTTATTTTGGGAAGGGCATGACTGGAGGAGTTCCAATGTGGAAATGGCAGTAGGAGATTGCGCCAAATCATCTATTATGCTATACGAATGAGCAGCTCGACCAGAAGTAGCATTTCGACGTAATGGTCCCTTAGGAAGCTTGGTATGAACCTCAACTTTGGGTTGAGGGATATGTAAGGGGCCATTGGAGGTCGAAAGAGGCTCTGTAGAACTTGAAGAAGGGGACTCAGGGGCAGACTGGGCGAGAGGCTTGGGGTACTGGCGAGACCGAGTTTGAAGGTGAAGGTCGACGGTTGGGGATGGATTAGAGCTCATCATGAGGATCTGGTAATCGGAGGAACCAGAAATGGAAGGTGGAGTGGTGACTTGTCCGTCAGGTGGTTGGGCAGCCACGAATCCTTGCTGAGGGAAAGGATCAGTAAACACAGTTGGTTGAGTAGTGCCACATTAGGAGGAGCATGAAGGGAGGCATGTTGTCCTCGCAATGTGGCTTGAGACTCCCACATCTGCCACATATGTGGTAAGAGGGGACAATCGTGGGTGTAATGACCATAAACACCGCAACACGAACAAGGCTTATTTGTATGAAGAGGCATGTCCGGCTTGGGCTGAGTGCCCTGTTGCTGGTTAGCAGTGTTAGGGTCAATACCTTGAGGATTGGGTCCACGAGTACCAGGGGCAGATTGGTTTGGATTGCCTCTCCACCTTCTTTGAGAAGAAGGGGGATTAGTCGCGCCCTGCTATGCAAATACTTGCCCTGGAGGGGGCTGTAGGTGCTGTTGCGGGGTTGGAGGAGGCAAGGGAGGAGGAGGCGCATATGCTGGAGGAGCTGGCGCACCAGGCTACGGATAAGGGTAATGGTTAGGTTGGGAAACATTGAAGTAAGCAAGAGGTTGGGAAAAACGATGAGGCATGTCGTATCCTTGATACATGCTACCTGGAGGGGGAAAAGTGCTAGAGGTGCTGGCCCCTCCCTGAGGGAGACCATAGCCCATAGGAGGTTGAGCATACATATGAGAAAGGGCTCCAACGATACCGTCAGCGGAATGAGATGCCCCCAGGACGTTAGCGCCTCCGGGCCTGGGGAGGTCAGGAAGGACGGTATAAACATAACCAGATTGAGCATAGATCAGGTCATATTTCAAGGCTATTTGGAGGGCGACTTCTTCGGTTTGAGGGAAATGGGAGGCGACATCTTTGCCAATGGGAGCTAAGAGAGTGCGAAGGAACCAGTCCATATAAACCCGATCTTCGAAGGGGGGAGCTCGACATAAGCTTCGTCTTCTTCGCCATTCCTGGACATGAGTGGAAAGGCGGGTCGAAGAGGTTTGCTTGAAAGAGGTCAAAAGCTCCGTACCAGTATCGTATCGGAGAGGGAGCTGGAAATAAGATAAAAAGGCTTGGGCAATGGTCACAAAGGTGGTATGGGAGGAGGTGGCTTGGTCAACATACCATTTAGAAGCTTCACCGGTAAGCATGCGTTGGAACAACCGAAGACGGATGGAATCATCGGTAATGGAATTGGAGGAACACCACATGTGGAAAGATCGGACATGGTTGGTTGGATCTTCTCCATCAAGGCCTTCGAACTTAGGGATGTCGGAGGGGAGCTTGGTTGGCATAGCAGGCCAACCAACATCATGGCGGATAGGGTCATTGGTCAACTGATTGAGATCGGGGAGGCTGAGGCCTACCATGTAAGGGAGCAAAGGTGCAGCCGAGGTAGTTCCTGTGGCAGTTCCGCTAGTAGTAGTCCCGAAATTAGGGCCGGGATTACCGCTAGCGTTAGGCCCTGGACCAGACATAGTGAAGGTGACAGGGGGAGAACCAGAAGTAAAAGGAGAACCCAATGAATCAGAAGAGGAGTCGGAGTGCGGACTCGGAGGGGGACTGGCTCGACGACGGCGGGACGGAGCAGGTCGACCTACCGGAAACTGAGGGTGAAGGCCAAGAAGTCTCTGGGAGGTGTGCCTTGGGGGCGCAATGATGACGAAACAAACACGGCACAAGGGGAATAAGAACGACCACAAGGGCAAGGAGGTGTAGAATCAAGTGATTACAATGTCGAAACAAGGGCAGATAGGTGTAGTGTCAATTGATTTTAAAGTCTTTTCCTGGCGGTGTAAACCAGGCTCTTCTTCGCTTAGGGTGAGTGTGTGGCGTGCGTTAATTTTAATTTTTAAACCCTTTTCGTTTTGAGAGCAAGAGAAAAAGTGTGCTGCGTAACTGAAAATAATGCTGCAAAGACAGTATATAATGCTGAAATAACAGAAAATTAACAGCTACTATTGCATCAATTTAACCCAAAAAGGCGGGTCTCTCAAAACTAATCTAAAAGAGGGAAAAAATATAGTCAAAACACACTAAAAAGAGGCCAATAGATCTAGGGTCGAAAGGGACAGGGATCTAAAGGGAAAAGCTGCTGAGAAGAGGTGCAGATCACAGCCAAGAGGCAGAGGCAAGGTGGCTGGAAAAAAGGAGGAAATCAGAAAAAAGCAGAAGGGGCAAGGAGGAGGCCCTAAAAGTAGATCCAAACAAATATTCAGGAGGGGATTTGAAAGGGAGAAGAGCTGATTAGAAGAGGTCTGAAAAGGAGGTATCAGATCTGGAAAAAGAGGGGGCTGAAACTCTGAAAAAATAGACCTGAAATAGATAAAAACTCTTCCACCAAAAGTGGAGGGTGCTGAAGCCTTAGGGGGCTATGTTCCCACTTAGATGATAAAAATAGATCAGAAACAAGTCGAAACAGGTTGAGACAGAGGCTGGAAAACCCTGACAGAAGCTTCAGAAAAAACCCAAAAAAATTGCAGAAAAACAGAAGAAAAATTGGCAGGTCGCAGGTTCTGACCTGTTTTCTGTGCAGGTCGCAGAAAATGGGCTGAAAAGTGCGACCTGGAGGTCCAGGTCGCATTTTATGGGCTGAAAAGTGCGACCTGAAGCTCCGGGTATCTCGATGGCAGATTTCCGGAAAATTTTCCGTCTCAGTTGCGGCTGATGTCTGTCACCTACGCAATAGGGCCAGAAACACGCGGAAGTTAGAAATTTTAATGTTTTAGGGTTTTATAGGGGAAAAACAACATGAAAATAGGAAAAGCAAAAAGCTGAAAAGAAACCCTAGGGTCTGAAGTAGCTGGATATGCAGGAATATGAAAAACAACAGCGGTCGTAATTGAAAACCCATGTGGAGTCGCCAATTGTTAGTATGAATCTTTTGTCGAAGCGTACGAAAAAATACCACTTTAGCTACGCATAAATTATAGCCCTAACATCAAATTTGGCTGCTAAAATCTTCAGATCTGTAGTTAATTGATCAAGACAAGTGCTGCAAAAAACCAGATCTATGCATAGAAATACATTAAGCAGTAAAAATCAAGGGTTTGCTCCATACATCCAATAGACAAGACAAGAACAATGTTTTTTGAAATAATTTTTGTATTAAGGGCACCTGGGAGGAAAACAAGAAGGTGTATCCAATTCTCCTCAATGGGATGGGTTCTTGGAAGTCCTCGGCACTTCAGATCTAGAATCTCTCTCTCTTCTTGGTGTAGAAAACCCAGACAAAGATAGAACTCAAAGGGAGCTCACACAGCAAATAATGTAGAAATGTGACCAAGTGTATAGATCCAGAGTGATCTAATAGGCAACAAAAGGTGAAGAATAGTAGGAAAAACCCTCCTATTTATAGAAAAATATTGGGTCATTCTAGATCTTGGTGCACGATTAAAATAATGTTAACCAAATCTAGATCCACCTTTTATGGAATATTTTATTATATTTGTTGGAGGGAAAGAGCATTTGACTTGGGTCAAATCTCTTTATTTGTCAATAATAAATAAATAAATGATTTATTTATCTTTTTAAGGAAGTGGTTGAAGGATAATCAAATAAATAATGATTTATTTAATTATTTGTCGATGATTTGGTCATATTTAACAAGGAATAATATCTAAATAAGATTTAAATAATTATTCTTAGAATATAATAAGATAAATAAAGGTTTATTTAATTAATTTCTTTGTTTTGGGTTAAACATGACTAGGAATAATAATTAAATTTTAATTAATTATTCCATGAGGAAAATCAAACAAATATAGGTTTGTTTAATATTTCCTTTTGGGGTTTCCTGTTTAGGCCATAAACAACCTAATAAATGTGGTTTATTAAGTTATTTTACATAGTGAGAGCAATTTTACTTAGGTTAAAATTGGTCTTACATGGTGTACTTGGGTCCATCTAATGATAGTAGGTTAGATGACCAAAAAATGGTGTAACAATAGTCCCTCAAATTTAGCCAATGCAGTTTGACTCTCAACTGTAATAAAAAATGAAATGATGGGTGGCCTCCCCACCACTTGCTTGCTACCCCAATCTCCTCACAAGTTTGGAGAAAGTGCATGGTGTATGGTGCAAAGTGAGCATGCTTTGCAAAATATAGAGCCTCCCCAAGTCCTCCTACGGAGTGACCATCACCAATACTTCTTATCGCCTCAAGTAGACCATGAGATCTAGAAGGAAGGAGGATCCTTCTTGAAGCCATTTCATACACATGTATGGTTAAGGAATGCATATATTCAATATATAAATAATTATGCAACCAAAAAATATCCTTACCATATGCTTTTCTCATACAAATGGAGTGGCTCATAGATGAGTCGCCTCTCATCCTCAAAGAGAAAAGAGGTGGTTGAGCTAACCATTCTGAAGAGTTATGTATCTCTTCCATCTCCACATGATCCATGCATCTCCTCAAATGTTGATATATCTCCTCCTCAAAGCCTTCCCAAAAATACCCCTCCATGATGGTGTGGTATTCTCTCATAGAATAAGTGTGGCTGAAGAGAAAATCCTCATGAGCTGCTAGTAGAAACTTCTCCTTCAGCTTGGAAGCTCTAGATAAGAATATCCTACCATGATAGTAGATTACCCCATCTCTAACTGAATATACTTCCTCATGTAGTTGTTCATCCAACATCATACAAGTGAAAATATCCTTGGAATAATCCACCAATAGCTGGGAGTTCCAATATGGATATATCCTCCATAGTGACAGCGTTGATGATATCTCATGAAGAAAATCTGTCATATGGTCATCCTCCTCTTTGACATCTCCCATGCCAAAGATACAAGTTGGAAGGCAGATATCCTTCCCCTGCTGCTTCTACCACAATGCAAAATCTGAAATGAAAGTAGGTAAAGATGATGTTGAGAGAATGCCACTCTCCTCCTTGAGTCTACCAAAGACTCTCAGTGCTATACAGTGACCTCCCAAGGTCTCCATTCCTCTAAAATCAATGAATGGTGCCTCAAAATCTGAAGCATATCTCATCATCTGTTGGTCTAGTGGTATCCTTGGTGAAATGTCTCCATCGAATGAGACATCAACATCAAGAGTAGACTACATATATGGATGGACAGACTTGTCCTGGCCCTCACTACGCAATCCAGTCTCCCTATTTTGTTTATCAACCCTCTGAAATGGATAGGGGTGTGTGCTCCTCATCAGATGATGTTGATCATCCTCCATATCTCCTCCATGTATCTCCATAGGTTCACACTCTATCAACAATGACACATGTAAATCATGAGTTGTGCCTTGATCTCCACATGTGAGATCCTGGGGAATTTCTTGCAATGTTACAAGAATCCCTCTACTTGGAGCAAGAGCTCCCTCTTCCTCTGCATGAGGTGCTAGATGAACTCTAGACATGACAGCATTGTTTCCCTCCTCCTCATCAACATGTATGGGCAACCTCCCGAAAATTGGGTCCTCTTTTGAAAAGGGATCCCCATGCCCTCTTGTTTAGGAATATGAGATAGAGGCTTTTCCTCTAACAAGTTATGCTGCAAGATTTCGGCCTCCTTCATGGGTTTCCGAAGTGGATATGAGTTTATAGTTTTCTCCATCACATGCAAGGTTTTTGTTTGTGTATGTTTTTTTAACTTCTCCACATGTGTTGCAGAAAGTTTTCCATCAAACCTTTCCACCAATTTCTTAACAAACCTTGCATAAGA